>CABPRJ010000022.1:482098-518225 GCA_902439185.1 Cinara cedri
TTTTTTTTTTTTTTTTTTTTTTCTTTCGGACGGCTAACACAAGTCCGCCCGAACCGTATACCAAGCCCGTTAATGTCGCACAGGAGCCGCGTGCCCCCGCGGAGGAGCGCGAACCCCGCAGCCGCGTCCGCCCGTAAATACCCCAGTGAATTTGATTTGACGCGAAGTGTACTTATACTCTGTTGTAATGTAATAATGGCCCGCACGCAGAGCCCGTTAGTTAGCAGGCATCCGTGCCCAGATGCTTATAATGCAATACCTGTAGGCATATTACATTATAAAACGTACAGTGCATACACACGTTCGCGTACAGGGTGATCAGCACAACGTGACACGCGTTGTTATTCCGCACGGTACGTGTTCATTTTTTTCGTAATATGTTTTTCCGATCATTTAAAAACCAACGAGTGTAACTCTGGAACGTTAAATTAATTAACATTATCCGGTTGTTTTTATTTTTTAATCAACATAATCTTTTTTTTTTTTTTTTGTCACCCTTATTTTAGAGGGTAAAAACATTGTCCACTTTTGATTTTCGCAATCTTTCAATACAAATTCCGTAAATATATAAAGTGTTAGTTTTGGTGAAGGTCCGGATTAAGAAGAGGGGGGGGAGGAGGGCACGTCCCCGAGGCTCACAAAGACCATAGTATTATGCTATTTATTTTACACTGTATTGTTGATTTTATCGGCTCATATTACGAGTTGAAAATCAAATATTTGATAGCCTTTATTTTATTATTATTATTATTTTTTTTTTGTTATGATTATTTGTTCTATTTTAACTGCAGAATAGGGCCCAATATTAATCATCAACCCACAATCTATTAACCATTAATCCGGGTTTGTTTTGATGCTAACGTTTATAACATCCGAGTAATGACGTACCGTTTGTGCGGCGGCTCGGCGCGCGGCCGAAAATAAATATTCTATTGAAACAATGTGTGTGGACCAGTAACTAGATTTGTTCCACATAATTTTTTACGAAAACAATTATCGTCAAAATTCGATAATCAAATTTTTATAAAAAAAAATATAACACACACTAAATTATTATTTTTTTTTTGTTTTGACCGCAAAGTACGACTTATAATTAACCTCCTGTTCAGTTTTCAAGCATTGCTGTTGTGTCTAACAATTTTATCCACAGAATACTTACCAAATAAAGATTAGTCACAAAATTAAAATCTCCATAAATAGCTCAAATGTTTTTACAGTTTAGAAAAGGTAAATTTTCCGTCCAAATTACAAGTCTTCACGAATATTTTTAACTGAAATACAACAAACAACACAAATTAATGATATAATAAAAATCATTATTTTCATAAATTTCCATTTTCCTTACGTTTTCTCCGGGGTTTGCCCACATATTATGAAAACCGCTTGAAAAATCAAAAAATGACTTGAAAAAATCTTAGATAAAATATAACAATACATTCTTCGCTGTACAATCAGAATCTAAAAAATTATGTCAAATAATATATTGATTATAGCTATTATATCTACTTCCGGACCAATGACTATGTCAAATGTCAATTTAAGTACATTTCTCTCGGGGGGGAGGGGTTGATCACCCTCTTTACCCCCCCCCAATCATGGACGTGCCTGGATATATACAATACACAATATTATATTTAATTATAATTTTTTGCTGTATAATTATTGTTATTTTATTATTACATCATAGGTACGCGGAGAGGCGGAAATAAGGGATGTCGCGGCGAGTCGGTGGTGTGAAACGTCTGTTGCGCGGTGACGGTACATATACAGAGTGATTCTGATTGTTTTTTTTTTCGCGAATCGCGATCCAGCGATTTTCTCGGGAGATATTTGAAACGAATTTGATAGCCGTACATAGATATTTTACGCAATTATTAGTGTTTAAAAACCAATTTACATTCTCTAACTCCTATATCCCTTAAACTATATAAATGTTACGGTTAATGTCGTTATAATTACACTTTAACCAATTGTGTGCTGTTCGTTTTAATATTGGAGTGTGTTGACCTACAAACTAACCTAAGGGTAAGCGTGTTGTTTGTGTTTGCACGTAGGTGTTTTTCTCGATGTTTAAATTTTTAATCCAGATCCGACGATTTTTTTAATTGTAATATTTCACACGTTTGTAACTCACTTGAAAGTTAAAACACCGAGAAAAAACCCGGCGTACAACAACAGACAATGTTCTTAACTTTATGTTTGATAATAGGCTCATACATTATTCTAGAATTAAAACTAACAGCACGTACTCGGTTTTTATATCCGAAAAGTAAAAATATAACGACGCTGGCCGATTTTACAACGTTAACCGCAATATACGTATATACTTGTACAATACGCTCTTCCCGATGGACGTCACCGTCTGTACAGCTAGTCGTTTAATCTGTTTAAACTCATAAAAAAGATAAATGCGATATTCACAACGCGTTATCAACGCGTATCGAGATTGAATGGGTCCGCGGTGTGCTAGAACCCGCGGGTATCTTAACATTTTGAAGGTGTTCGGGAGACACGAAATACCCGGTAATTATCATAGTTACATTATACATCATATTACCTATAACGGATACTACGCGGTTACACTGCATCGCCGAACTGGTATGCGAAATCTGAAAATTTATCAGAAAATGTATAAAAACACGGGGGGTGGGGCGGTCGTTGTCCGGAATTTAAAAGTCCATGTTTGTTTATCGTGTAAGTGTATCTATACGCATTATACGTTATATATTAGAGGACCGCGGAACGAGGGGATAGCAACGTAAATGTTTCTAATAATTTCTAATAATAATAATAATAACAACGTAGTTACGATGACTGCAGATGTATCGAAACACTGTTCTCGTGTATAATATTATAATATGTCCGGCTATTATGCTCGGCGGATCGCGACGACGGGTGGCGAGGGGCGGGGCGGGCGGGAAGGGGAGGGGAAAGGGAATCACCCTGTATACAGCGGCGCGCACGCGGGTACGAGTAATGTAACGCAATCCGAGGTACGTACAAATATAATAATAACCGAAACCAGTTTTACATATTACGCTCGCAGTGCGAGTGCGCGCGTGTGTGTATGTACAGTTAACACCTTAAATACACATGTTTGTTATGGCGTTAACGACAACGGTCCGCAAAAGTAAACACGGCGCGCGCCGCCGGCGGGACGCGCGACCGCACCGGCCAATGGGCCGTCGAGTTTCCCGCGACCCGGCGGCCGCCCAACCGCGGCGTCCGCGGTTCACGCCCATCCCCGCGCGTCCCCGCCGCCCGCCCGGCCCCGCGACCCGCGGCCGACGGGCCGAACGCTAGCGCTCGCTCCCGCCCGTCGGCACTGCTCCCCCACCCGGCCGTTATCCCCACCGGCCGCACGTACCGCCGCCCCGCCGAAAGCCGGTGCCGCTGCCGTTGCCGCTGCCGCTGCTGCCGCCGCCGCCGCCGCTGCCGCTGCTGTTACCGCAATCGCAATCGCCGGGCACCAGTCTACCGTCGTTGGCCGTACGTCGCACGCGCTCCGTCTGCCGCCGACACTCGACGTTTTCTAAACATTTATTTTTATTTTTTTCTCTCACTAGTACCTATACTATACAACAATATATTATCATCGCAGCGATAATATTTTTTTTTCGCGTACGAGATATTCTACATTATTATTTTTTTTTTTCAAATAATACTTACATAAAATTTATCGCGCGCGTACCGTGCGTGTCCGCGTCCGTAAACCGTGCGCGTATACCGGATCGCGGCCGAAGCTCAAACGGGATCCGTGCGAATGTCGCAGCGTACCGCCGTCGTCGTGGTCATCGGTACTTTCGCGGTGCCCGAGTGATAAACGTAATATCGCGATATTAAAATATATTATCGTTTTTTTTTTTTGTTGTTTCGCGTTCGCTCTGCGGTCTTTTTCGTTTTTTTTTCCCCCTCCGTTTCCCCGTTAAAATGATACAAGTGGCCGCAACGCCGATGATCGTCAAACCGAAAATCGGTTTTTCCATCGAGTCCATCGTGGGCGCGGGTTCTCGGTCGCCGGCCAGGAGCGAAGGTTCGTCGGCGGCGCATGACGAGAGCGAGGCGTGCAGTTCGGCCGCCGGTTCGCCGCTGAACCCCGGCAGCGTGTCGCCGCCTCTGCCGCCGTCGCACCATCACCATCACCAGCAGCACCAGCACCAGCAACAGCAGCAGCAATCCCACCATTTGCACCACCAACACCGGCAGCAGCAACAGCAGCAGCAACACGAACAGGGCACCACCACCGTCTTCAAGCCGTCCGCGATACCCGCGGCCGCCGCGGCCGGTTACGGGTCGTCGCCGTCTTCGTCGTCCGTGGCCGCGGCCGCCGCGCAGCTGGCCAAGGGGTTGCAGTACGTGCACGAGCCTCTGACGCCGCCGCCGCCGCCCGCTCACCCGCATCCGCACAACCCGTTCGCGTTCGCCGCGGCCGCCGCGGCCGCCGCCGCCGCGCACCACTTCCAACCGAACCCGCATCACCCGCAACACCAGCCCACCCGGGACACGTACCCCCTGTACCCGTGGCTGCTGTCCCGACACGGACGGATATTCCCGCACAGGTTTCCCGGAGGTGAGTGACGCATAAACAGTTTTTTCTTTTCTCCCGTCGTAACTCCCGCGCAATCGCAATTGAAAATCGCGCGGGTCTCCGGCACGCGTTGCGTCCCCGCGAGTGCATAAACGTCGTTTGAAATTTCCTCCCCCGGCCGCGAGTTTTCGCGTTTCCGCCGCATCGCATCGTGCGCCCGTCGGAAACTTACGCGCAAATAACATTCGCGGTCTGCAGTCCCGAACGCGTCACGCGGAGAATAATACCGTTACAGGTTTTCGCAGCGCGCACGTAGTCAGGTACGCGACTCCTCGGCGACACCCGTAAAGAATCTATACGCGCGTTTTTATTATTATTGTTATTTTTTTTTTTCCCCGTCGAATTTCTCGTGTAACAACATAATAGGACCGTAATCCCGGAGTTATGCAAGGCCATCGCAATATTATTGTTATTTGCATTGTAACAGACGTTACAATTATTGTGTAATCCGCGTACCCGCGGCGGGTCATCCGAACGGCAAGGGTCGCCTATACACACACACACACACACGTAGGTAATATATTGTCCCGGGCGTCCGTCCGTTTCGCTCTGCGGACGACACTGCGGAGTCCGGCATTTTCGGCGTGTAAATTTCACTCTGACGCGATATAATAGACGAAAAGCGGTGCCCCGCGCGCGCGCGCGCAATAACACCCCGCCGCACGCGATAATAATTTGTAAGAAAACCGCCCCCGCGGCGCGTCGGGTATATTATTATTGCTGTTATTGCTGTTATTGCTATTATTGCTGTTATTATCGTCGTCGTCGTCGTCTCCGTGTTGCGTGTATCACGCCGCGACGCCCTGTACACTGCGTGTCCGTGTGCCGTGAACGGGATTGCGCGTATACACACACACACACCAGTGTTTTCGGCCGCATTATATCGGCTCCCGAAAGGCCCCGTATACGCCTACCTGCCCGTGATATTGTTGCACGCGGACCGTGTGCGCACAACATTATTTGTCGCATTGTGTTGCTAATGTACCGGGCGAGAAAAAAAAAGAAAGAAAACAAGAGTGGACCCAATAAAAATTTGTCCCGCGTGCGCGCGACAACAGCTATTTACGCGTGTGTTTAACCGTGTGTGAAAACAACGCGCAAACGATTCGCGGCGTGCGGTATGTTGTCGACGGGGGGGGGGGGGGGGGGGGGNAAAAAAAAGGGAAAAAAAAAAAAAAAAAAAAAAAAAAAAAAAGGTGTTCCGGGTACGAATCGCCTAGGACGCCTCTATATCAACAATATACGTATGTATAGACGCGCGCGCACTACCGTCTCCGGTACGCCAATGCGCGGAATCGTTGCGGCGCGCGTATCCCAACGTCTCTCCGGGTACGGACAACGATCGCAGTATAGCCGGTGCCCGCGATAACGCAACACAATATGTACCGTTTTTCAATAGGAATTGCGTAAAAAAGAAAGAAAAAAAAAAAATCTCGGCCCTCCGGGCACCGTCATAATTCATATGACTGCCGTCCCCGAAACCGTGCCGCGATAATATGTTTTACGGTACGCGTTCTCGGGGTCCTCTATCGAAACGCTGCACACAATCGTCCTCTCCTACGCGAGTTGATATTTTTCGTACCGTATCGACACGCCGATAATATATTACATAGGTAAGATTCTATTATTGTTGTTATTATTATTATTATTTTTTTTTTTTTTTTTACGAAACCGTATCATGTGACGTACAGTATGATACCGTTAGGTATTTCCGCGCGACGGCGATATTCGGTAGGTACCTCTACGGCTATTATAGAACGTTACACGCGGGTAGGCATATAACGAGTAGAGTATTGTCGTTGTCGTCGTTACTATTAGGCAATGACGACCGGCCGTTGTACACGCGGGGAAAAACGAAAATTGTCGATTCGAATGTTAAAATATAACGCAAAAAAAAAAAAAAAAAAAAAAAATCGCTACACCCGAGCGAGTTCCGTCCGAACAACGTTACTTTTACGCCGATTCCGTCCGGATCGAAAATGTTCTTATCAACGTTAAAACGCGCAAACGTTAGATACGAACGATTCAAACGTAGCACACACATTGATAAACGCGAATATTTTTTCATCGGATTTAATTCGCGCACGACGCAAAAAACTAATGGTTTACGTGGACACATCAATTCCTTTCAATGTTAAAATGCGGGGAAAAAAACTCGCACAATATCAATGCGTTAATAATGCACGCAAATTCGATCGTTCGGTGCGATAACTGCGGGTTCGACTGGGATCGTGTTTATTTCGGAATAATATAAAATTGTTACCGCGGTCGAACATTTTACACCGCTACACTATTGGCGCACGGTGTGGAGAAAACGCAAAACGGCGCGGAACTCGTGCGACTAAACGAATCGCCCGGGGACGGAACTGCGGCGCGTCCTCGGATTCAAAATTTTACACCTGGGACGGAACCGAAAAAAATATAAAAAATTACGCGCGAATGACGATGGCGGTCCGCGGTGTACGCCGCGTGCGCGTATGGGACACACGCTTCCGTTTCGCGGGCCGTTTGTTTTCGCGCAGTACGCGCGCGTTGAAATCTCGAGCGATTCGACGAGCGGTACGTGTACGCGTAACGTCACACTCGCGCGAACGTTTACGCGCGTACAGGGATTGTTGGGGGGTGGGGGGCGGGTAAGAGGCGTCCGCGGGATCCGACGACTTTCTGTCGGTAATCGCGCGCGTCGGTCGTGCGACGGGAAACCGCGAAATCCCGACGGCGCGCCTTGTTATAATACGCGTGACCGCGGCGAGACGAATGAAAAATAATGACGGCGTTCCGGGGTGTCGTGGGGGGAGGGGGNGGAGGGGGGGGGGGCGTAACCGTACGGTCCCCGCGACCCGGCGCGTTCGAGAAATATCTACGCTATGGATTCGGTTCGAGAAATCGCCGCGGGTTTCAGCAGCGTACACGCGCACACGGCAGACCGAGGACTTTTCGGTTGGCCTGTTACGTATATTACGTTGTAGTTTTATCGCTTGTTCGTCGGAAGCGTTGTTTGTTTGTTTACACCTGTATGACTGCGGGGGAACGGATTTATACGTTGTCGTGCACTCGAAATTCGAGAGAGAGAAAAAAAAAAAACCGCTCGAAACCGCCGTAAAAGCACGACGTCCGTATCCGACATTGCGGTTTGTCCCGAAGAGCCTTTTTTTTTTTTTTTTTTACTTCTTTTTTTTTCCCCCCCGTTTCGCAGACAGTTACCGTTTTCGATTTGAAAGATTGTTGGGGGGTTTTTTTTTTTTTAACGCCGCACGAATTCCCCTTTTCGCATAACACACGGTTTTCGGTCGTCGACTCGAAACATTACGAGTACCGCGAACGTACACGAGCTGCGACCCCGTAGGACGCCACTGAATTCAACTGTATAGTGTACAACATATAGTCGAAACGGTGGTATAAAAATAAGTCGCGCGGTTATCTTTAATTACGTGAAATACAATTGGCATTATGTATCTTATAGAATACTTGTAGTTTTCCCGTCCGGCGTTGCCCGGGCCAATTTTTTTTTGTTTATTTTTTATTTCGTCCGTGTCGCCAAGATTACCCGTCGCGGACAAACAAAAATAAATGAACACGCGATTAGAATGAATTCGCGCTAATTCTACCCCTTAGTGGTTTAATGTTCAAACATTCTTTCTTTGCGAATGTAAAAGTAAAAGTTTGTTACGTTGAACCGATTTCGATGAACTTTGGTATAGAGCTTGGTATATGAGATTTTGGCGAAAAATGCTTTTTGTCGCGAAAATAAAATTCGAAGGTGAACAAATATAGGGCTGCGGAAATACAATTATTTTCGTTGAATTACGGATCATCTATAAGTAACACGGATGAAATGAAAAAAAAAAAAAAAAAGTGTACAAAATAAATAATTAACGGACCGTAACAACTCAGGATGACGAGTCTGTGTTATAACCGACTGTCTGCCGGTCAGAATATATTGGCTTGAAATAGGACGGGCGCGTAATCGAAACGCGAAAACGCGTGAAATCCGTCGTCCTTCGAACCTTCGTCGTTTTCGGCGCCTACAGTAACAACACCGCGCAGTGCGGACACTTTTTGGTCCGACCGAAATTTAGGCGGACTACCCGCCGTCCGTCACCTATTCATTATCTTTTTCCCCGTTGTCGACGTGCCGGATGTTTCCCGTCCGCTTCGCCCGTTTTTATCCGGTGTCCCGCTTTACATTTCATAAACGCCGAAACACTACAAGGCCTGCCACAACGTTTACACCGTAACAGTACTAAAACCGTGTGTACATATATACGGCCATAAAGTCTATTTACTCGTGTTTCGCGTTCATTTCGTATGCGCCCGACTCGCCGTACCGCGAGTGTATTTACACTGCGCGACGTCGGTTTCGGCGCGCGCTGTCGTATCCATTGCCGGCACGCCCGGCCGCGACAACGGCGACTGACGGTTGACGATGCCGGGGGTAAACGAATATCGTTAAAATACCCCCCCCCCCGTATCGTTATGCCGTCGCTCGCGTCTCGGACGGCCGGACCCCGGTGCACACTGAAAACGCCTCGAACGACGCCCCCCGTACCCCGTAGCGGGCGTGTGAAAACAACGGACGCCGCGGCGTTTCCCGCGCGTCTGTATCAGCGCGGTGATTTTACGGGATCCGTTTTCGCGCCTTTGCAAAATGATTAACGCGCCGGTTTTATGTCGCCGTCGTCTTATTCGGCGGTGTGCGGTGTCTGTGCGCGTACACGCACACACACTCGCGCGTACAGATTACGAGAAGAGAGGGGGAGAGGGACAATGTTGTGCGCAAACAATCGCGCACCCGCACTCGTGCGCGCCGTCGAGTGATTGAGTGAGTACACAAATCGTGTTTGCCGCCGAGTTTTTACGCGGCCCGTTTTCAATCGCCGGACGCGCAAGTACGGACTTGCCGACTCGCCACGTACTTGCGACGCGACGGCGCGCACGCGGCACCCGGATCTCCGTC
This sequence comes from Cinara cedri, assembly GCA_902439185.1. NCBI lineage: Eukaryota > Metazoa > Arthropoda > Insecta > Hemiptera > Aphididae > Cinara > Cinara cedri. Next base: position 491,644 of record CABPRJ010000022.1, read on the forward strand.
GACGGTACGCGTCAGCGTACACCGTCCCGCACCGGGCCGCGCCGCGTCGGACTTAACGGTTTTTTACGCAGTTTCAACGCGGTTTCCTTACCGGCTAATTGTGCGCGCGCCGAAATGCGTCGCCCGGAACAATAACGCGTGCGTACTCGACTCGCGCGGCCCACGGGTTCGGGTTCGGCCGGGCCCGACGCCGTTTCGTGCGGCGGTATAATCGGGAAATAGTAAACGCGTGTGCGGTGTTTTTTTTTTTTTTTCTCTCGCGAATCTACCGCGTTGTTCGACACGTCGTTATTGCGCTACGATTGCGCGTCGCCACCGCGCTCGGTCTACACGCGTGATACGCGTCGCGGTTCTCCGTCGTGCTGTCGGCAGTTCCAACGTCGGCCAATTAGAAGCGGAGTACAACCCGCGATAACAGGCGAAGTGAACAAACACGCGAGCGTATCGAAAACACTGTACCCGTGTGTCTTTTGGATTCTGAGCGAAGCGAGGAACGTATCGGTCTCGTACTACACGGTCCGCGCGTGTCTACGCAGACAACTTTTCTATGCGCGCCCGCGGAAATCTCGTTCCAATCGGAGAAACCCCGTCGGTAATGTCTCGTAGCGTTTTCGTTCCGGCCGGCGTGCCGGGCGGACAGTCGTTTCTTTTCGATTTCACTTGTAGTTGCCTTGATAAACGGTAAAATAAAACCGGCGATTTTTGGCGATTTCCGGGCAACAATAATTCCTGCCAAACGATTCGAACAATCAACACTCGTTGTTCGAAATGACGGCTTATGGCCGTCGCCGATACAAATCGTTTCCTACGGCCAGCACCTATCGGCGTGCACATGCATACGGGTTATATGGGTATAAGCATTTTTTCGTCGTGCCCAACGACGTAATGCGTGTAACAACGTTACGATAATAGGTAAACGCGTTGTAAAATTATCGTAAATAAAAAAAAAAAAAAAAACTACCTTAACAAGGTACCAGGTATAATAATAATAATAATACGACGATGGCTATTAATCCGTGCTCGTAACTGCAGTGGGTATCTCGTCGTTCTTTCCGTTCAACGCGATAATAATATACAATATACCGCGTAACATTGTTATAATGTCATTTTCTCCCTCGCACTCCTCCCCCCCCCCATCCACACCACCGGTTCTCCTCCTTCACGCCCGGCAATCGGCTCCGGGCACACACACACACACCTATAATACCCTATACACATGTTATTTGAACGAAATAGCCGGCCATCACACCACGCCGCGATGCTGTTGCCGGCGCACGACCACCGTATAATAATATAATTGTCGGGTACGCGACCGCGTTCGTCCGTACGGTCAATTGCTCGTAACGAAAAAAAAAAAAAAAAAATATCACGGACGCTCCATACTAGCGCGGGTCCGGATTTCGGATATTTTTCGTCGGTTTTTTTTTTTTTTTTCATACGACATTTTTCCGCGCCGAATTTTCCCACGCCGGACGTTCTTTCTCACTGTGTACGTGCGCCTGACGACGGTCCATTTGCGCCGCCGTTCACTTGTACAATGGCGTTACGTATATTATAATCGATGCGTATCGGCAGCTCCGGTGTCCGCCGTTTACCGCGGTTTCCGGAGGGCCGCGACCGACGACCGGACGACTCGTCGATTTCAGAGGAAAAAAGAAAAATTTTAAAAAAAATTTATAATTACGCGGGGGCCGAGGGGGTGGTGGCGGGCTATTGGCTACTGTGTAAAACGACCGGTAAACGAGCCGCCGTGCGCGAACGATACGGTACGCAAGAGGCGGTTGAACACACGCGGCGCGCCTACTCCGCGGACCACCGATTGCCGAGCCGAACACCGGTGTCGCGATTATCGCGCTTCGCACGCGGATCGGTAAGGGGTGGGGGGAGTGGAGAAAAAAAACAAATTTATTAAAATCGAAAACCGTCGTTCGGTTTTTTTTATTTCCCGCGTTTCGGGCGCACGTCTACGGGTGTCGTCGTGTTGGGCAACGTCCGTTTCAGCGTGCAGCGGAACGTTTCGGAACGTTGTCGCGTTCTTTTCGCCCGGGTTTAGGGCGCCGGGGGCCCGGCGGGGCCGCGAGACCACGGGGATCTCGGTTCTCGCCACCGCGGTGCGCATTGATTTTTATTTTTTTATCTATACGCGGTTCGACTCGCGTAAAAAACGCCAAACTGCATTTATCGATGTCCCGTGTGCGCGGCTTTCGACGTCATGCACCCGCTTTTCGCCGATGACCCTTACGGCGGAATCCGTATCATGACATTCACTGATGTATATGTATACTATATTGTCGTTTATGATATTATGTATCGGTTTTTTTTTTATTGTTTTTTGTCAAAATACATTACCGACTCGACGATAATCTTCAACAGTTAATTTGTTTCTATCGCGATGTTTTTCGCGCGCCCCCTTTGAAAATGCTGAGCGGATCTCGCTCGAAAATCCGGCCGACATCGAGTTACAACGACCGTACGGGTCGGGGTTTTAACACCCGGTTCGCGGACAGTAAGAAACACGTACGAAATCCTTAGTTTTATATTACGTTTCATACAGTGCATACGTACTGTAACTGCAGGGACGGGGGCGGTTCATCGGTTCCGCCGGTTCTTAACAAGGAACCGATTATTATTATTTTCGGTGTCGGCATTATTTATTTATCGCGGTGACGATTTATCGGGCGTTTTTTTACCTTTTTTACTGTCACGCCATACGGTACAGCGACAGCGTTGCCGAACAGCGTGTATGAATTAGCATACCGATTGTGTGTGCCGCGGCGAAACCCGGAGGTTCACACGCATATTTCGAACATTTCGAAAATAACGAACACCGGACTTTGGTATTCGCGTTATGCGCCTGTACGTCTTCGACCCGCTCGCCAAACGCGCCCTGACCGAATGCGATTTGCGAAACGGCGCAACCGTGCCGACGCGTTCGTACACCCACAACGGAAACGATACCTATGACATTGTACCTGTGTATCAGGCTGGTTATGGATTTGGGGCCGACGAATACATTTGTCGGGTTTGAAAGAGTCCGAACGGAAGTAACATTTTTAACCACGCATGCGGTATATGATTACGCGCTCGGCGATCTGTTTGTATTTTCCGGAACAGTGTCGTATTTTGTTCGTTCAAACTTTCCGCCTCGAAATATTGCAACGCACTGTCGTAGTTTCACGGCCGTCTATAGTAGTAGACGCAGTCGGTTCGGTAATGAAATGTAACGTTTACGTTATTGTAATGATAAATACGTATAATCCGGCGTTTTTCATTCGGTTTCGGTGGGCAAACACGGGGTCGAGGGTATTCGAACCCTGTAGTGTTCGACATAACAATGACACACGGGGACGTACAGCACCGTCGGAGTAGTAGTATACGTGATTGGACACGTGATTGTCGGTTTGCGGCAAAGAAACTCGATAAAAAAAAAAAAATAATAATAAAAAAACCTCAGTTTATAACGTACATACCCGTACGTGTTACAGACGTTCGTTTTGTATTACAATACGTTTTCGGGCATCTATTACGGTGTACACCTAACCGCGATGTCGAAATCAATTTGCAGATTTCCGCAGGTGCGCGCATTTAGAACACCTTCGACAATTTTTTTTTTTTTTTTATTTCTTTAAACGGACTCGTTTGTTAATCGCTAATAATTTTCGCGGCGGCCCCGGCCATTATTAGCGCCGTTCATCGTAATAACAAATTATATTATTATTATGCACATCGTACGTGAGATTATAATATTTATACGGCACGCCGCAGGCGATAATGAGCACGGCGCGCGTTTAAAACCGCGTTAACGAATATTGTCCGCGAGCCGGCAGCCGAGATCGTTGTTTGCTTGCGTACGATCGTTGGCGTTATTATTATTACGGGCCTATAATGTTATAATCTGTGTGTTTATACGTAAATATGTGTGAAAGAAAAAAAAAAAACTTACCTTAAACGCGTATAAATTTGTGCCTCGCGCGCGGGTACCTACGGTCGTATCAAAATAATAATCGACGCGTAGAATTTTTCCCGTCTCCGAATTTGACACGTTTTTTTTTTTTTGTTTTTTTTTTCGACCGGTCGAGCTACCGAATTATATATAATATTATTATTATTATTATTATTATAATTATTATCTCCTATGTGTGTGTATACATATATGGGTACATCGCACTGTACCATCGTCGTATACCGCGGTAAATATACGTGTACGCGCGCCTCGAGGGTGAGAGGGGCGGGCCGTATAGGGGAGCGGGCAGGCGTTTAACACGGTTTTGATTTTACAACGTGTGTCGTGTGGCTGCTGCTGCTGACGGCCGGCTTTCGGCAATTCTCGTTCGGTCCGGTAAGAATATTGAATACAATCTCACGACGCGGAACGCACATTATAATACACTGCTGATACAGGCAATATCTGATATTGTTACGCCGCGCGTGGAGTAGTATTAATAATAACGATACGTCGAGCCCGGGGGGACGGGACGACGTCGTGGAGGGACGAGGCCGGAGAGAGGAGAAGTTGATAAAAAAAAAAAAAAAAAAAAAAAAGGTAACGTCGCGGCGCTGGCCCGCGGTTATTAATTGCCGCTTTTCGTATACCGGCGCGGCGCGCGCTGGTCGGGTTGGTTTTTTTTTTAGGAAAATTTTTTTATATTTTTTTCGGGTCGCGGTTCTCCGGCGGGCGTGACTGTTAATTAACAGCGATAAATTAGTCCGAGACGCCGCGATAATACGGTATAATAGGTACCTAGGTACATAGCTGGTATATAATAGTATGCACCGTACGATAATACGGCGACGGACGGGCGAAACAAAAGTGAAAATGAAAAAAAAACAAATAAATAAATGTAAATTGCCATTGTCGAAACAATCGGGTACGGGGGAGGGATGTGGAATAATAATAATAATACGTACGAGTGCGTGTGTAAATAAAACTTATTACACACACACACACACACACACACACACCCGAGGCCCTTGAGTATGTAACGCGCGTTCCGCAGTTACGGGTACGGGTATGCGCCGCCGACAGATGGCGTTTGTCTCTCTCTCTCTCTCTCTCTGTCTCTATCTTTTTCTCCGGAGGTTTCATTTTTTTTTTTTTAATAATACAATACATGATTTAGGCTTATTCGAAAATATAATTATCGTGATGTTATCACGGGGGGGGGGGCGTTATCGTATACACGCGCGACGACACGTCCAGCTGTCTTATCAACGATAATAATTATTATACTCGTGCGTATTGTAATTAGACGCGGCCCGTCTAACTCAACCGACGAAACGTTATTATCGTCGGGTATCATTCGCGGACGCCTTTGTATAATTATGAATTTGTTACCGGCCGTCGTCTTGTAGTAGTGACACGGCGCGGATACCTTACAATACCTTATTATTATTATCGCATTGCCTGTATTATAATTTTTTACTCGTTTTTTTTAATTATTGTATAGTCGATACGTGCTTATATCATTTACATTAGGTATAGTAGTTTTGTGCGGCGCGTAGGTATACCGTAACACAATACGAGTACGTACGTATTATATTAGGTATACGTGTATAGGGTGGTCCCCGGAGAGGCGGTGCCAATTAATTTCGACAAAACAATAGAGGCGGATAAAAAACAAAAAAAAAAAAAAAAAACACAAACGGAATAAATAATATAATAACGATTAACTTCCCGAAAGAGTGTTTTTTTTTTTTTTTTGTTTTAATATACGTGGACAGCTTCTTATTATGCCCGAGCCAGATTAAATTACGAGAATAATAATATAATTTATACGCGTACTTACATAATATATTATAAGTACATATCTATATATAGTTATACAATATGACTGCGGCAGTACGATACACACATAATGCCGCGTCGAGTCGGTAGAAAAAAAAAAAAAAAAACCCGGCAATTAACCCGTTTAAATTATACCGGACGCCGTTTGTCTAAAATGATAATAACAATAATAATCATACGTACGTAATATAAACGAAACAGAAAAAAAAAAAAATAAAAACCGATAATAATCGTCGTGCGAACGCGCGCGGTGGTGGTGGTGGTGCAGCGTGTTTCGTCCGTATAATTTTCCGAGGCGGAGTTCGGTTTTTTAACAATTTTTTTTTTTTTATATATACATATATACGTATTTATATATACCCGTATATTTCATGTGGGTATTATATATATACGCACGTCATAATAAAATACCGCGAAGTTTTCGGACCGGGGGGGGGGAGGGAGCCGGGGAAGGCGTACGACGCGCGTCATGTAAATATTGTATATAATGCGTTTTTCATTATTTTTTTTTTTTCGGATTCAAAAACAAATCGTTTCCGGTAATTACGCGATAATATTATTATTTTATTGCGTGCGGTGTGCACCCTGCAGTCATAAACGTACAACCATACTCGTTATAGGCGCGTCGTTGACGATAAAAAATGATTACGTTGTCCATACGTGTGAAAATCGTTGTACACAATCGAAATCGACACGCCAAAATATCCATATAGGGGTACCCTTTAATACACCCTGTATAGAGTTTGTTACAGAGTGAGTGTTTGTACCACAGCACGTTACCACACTATGCGTATTCTGCAGTATTCATTCCGTTTAATGTTCCCCGTAATGTTTAACCGTGGATTTTTTTTTCTTACAAATTTGTATAACCATTTACAAGACTAGTACAAACCGTTTTAAAATTCTCGAGTGAACTGCAGATTTCGATTTTTTTTTTTTCCGTTAGGAGGCGACGTTCTACTATAGGCGCGTTGGACTTGGATTTTTGATTTTGTGGTAAAAACAAAAAACAACTCAATACTGACAAATTAAATAACCTCGGATATAGGACCCGAGCGAATTAAATTTATTTTCGTTTCGACGTAATCACGACAGAAACCAGAATTCAACAAAAAATAAAATCAATCGTTCAAAGTTAAAAAATTCAAGCGCGAGCACTTATAATATGTTTAGGACCGAACCACGCGGGATAAAAAGTAACCTTATAGTTATGTACTGTTTCCGGGATATATGTTCTGCTATTATATTATGTTACATATTCTTAGCTGTTCATGTTCTGAGCACGGGACAATATGCAATTGAGTACCGTGAACAGTGTAGTTTTAAAAAAAAAAAAATGCTCTTTACTAGTTTTTTAAAAAAAATTTCGAGCCGCTTATTTCAGAGTTATAACGAAGTTTTTTTGAACGCGTTTTTGCGAGTTTTGAAGTGCTCAAAGTCCAGCGAACCCTGCGGTTATAATAATGCGTGTCGCGCCTACGCGTCGATCGGACGAAAGCCGTAACAGAAATAACAACAGTGTTAATATTTCCATAAAAAAAAGAACGGACAGACTTCGAACGGGGGCACAGCTACTGTTGTAGGTGGAAAGTTGGCAAGGTAGCATACTGACAGGAATTTAATGTATATCTGTAAGCAACGATAAACCATTGTTAACGTAGAAACGATTCTGCAGAGCGGAGTTCAATTGATTGTGTTGCTTTGTCATCGATTATATGCTATATTACTATGGTAAAAATGATTATAAAAATGTGCGATTCCCTGGCAACAATGATTGTTTAAAAAAGATAAAAATAATAAAAAATTAATAATAACAAAAAATAAATAAAACCGGTTGCCTATGATAACCTTATTTTTAAAAATACTTTCAATCTTTTTTCTAACCTACAGCACCAGGTTTTCCTAATTATCTCGAATATTAATGAGAATTTCGAAAAATGACCTCTTTAAAGTACCACCCAAAGAAAATTTCCTTTCAGAAAAGATGCTATACTTGATAATCGGAGTATGCTTTCTGGTAGAAAAAGTGTTTACACAAAAAAAAATAATAATAATAATAAACATTACTGTAAAACCAATAAATTCCTCGCTCTACTCAGAATTTAAAAAAAAAAAAGAATAATAAAATTACCCGCTTTTCATAATAATATTATCGATTATTTTCGACTATAATACACGCGCACACACAAACATAATAATTGCGGTTTTCGCACGATACGCATACGGTGGCGATTAGCCGACTAAACGAATCATTCGGCGTTATAACTTATAATAATATTTACTGGTGGCAGTATACGTATATACAGCGGACTGGCGTATTTTATACGGTTTTTTTTTTTAAAAAATTTTCCTATATTAATGCGTTTTGTTATTGCGCCTCCGCCCAACCCGGTTATCGCACTCCCCCCACCCCCCGTTAAATCCGATATATTCGACGTTTAATAATATTATACGCATTAACGCCCTAAAACCATCATACGCATTATGCTATACATACATATAGACCCGTATAATAGCCGCGTGTGTATACTCGTGTGTGTGTGTGTGTGTGTGTGTGTGTGTATATATAACAATCAAACCGTTATATCGGTTTATTACGCCCGTTATATTGTTCGAAATTCGATATTTAAACAATAATATAACAATTTATACTCGCGATAACGCGTATGTACAACAAACGAATAATACGCGTGAAACAATGTGCCGAACCTGCGCGATAACCCCGTGTACCGCGACAACGGATAACAAAATATTCATAATACGCGTCCACGGTAATAATGTAGCGATATTGAAAAATCACCGGATATCGGAGGACCGGAGACGGGGTAAAAACAGACGGCTACAGCGGTTATATTGTACGCATCTGTAGCCCTCTGCTATAACACAATGTCAGCTACCTATGTCCGGAGAAAAAACCATTATTTCAGATACCGTCTGAATACAAAGGCCGCGATGGACACGATGCGAACGAACAAACCGAAATCCACGGTTTTACACTATTACGGCCGGACGTGATGGAACACGATATTTTCAATCCGCTATATAGGGAAATGGTCTGTGTTGGGAGGCCCGCGGACGAGGTCGGAAAGACGCGAAAGCTCTAGGGGGCGAACCGAATCGGAAGAGCTGGCTGAACAATAAATTGGTCGTGAGACGGGCAGTGCTTTGGAGATTAGTCGCGAATAAACCCAAGTAAATCGATCGATATTCGGTAATTGTATTGTAGCGAGTTTACGGTACAGTATTATGATGAGCACGCGATGAACTATTTACCGGACGGATTTTATTATTCTGGTTTTCGGTTTAATGGCCGCGGTAGGGCGATTTGCGAGAAACGTTTAAGAGAGGCAAGAGAGTTTTTATCGCGGCCGGGATTCAACCCCTCAAACGTTATATTTTAAGGTTAGGTTAGGTATAAATGTAAAATCACGCGGGGTGCGTTGTATTGTCGCTTATTGTATGATATGTGTGTGTGTGTGTGTGTGTGTGTGTGCGTGTTTATATATCATAGTGTTGTCGTCGTTGTACTGCGCAATATTACGCACGTATATTCTAAAGCGTATCTTCGCCGCATCAAAAAAGGGAAGGAAATAATACAATGTAATGAAATACTCTCCTCGAAGGAGTAGAAGATAAGAAGCACAGACGCGTAGAGATAACGGCGCGCACGGTCTGCCACGACGGTCCACGAAAGAGGTGTGCGCGCTGTCGCCTACACCACCGTGGCTACAATATAAAATATACGTTTCGGTTAATTTATCATCACGAGACTATCTCGTTGTCCAATTGTATATTCTAATGAAGCTGTTAACGCGCGCGCGCACATTACAATACGTATTATACCACGAGGGGGGAGGGGAGGGGTAGGGGGATAAGAGAAAACATATTATAACGCCGGACGCTCGCGCGGGGCCGACCGGCGTACACGTTCGTTTAAATAATAATAGTAATATTATTATTATTTTTATTATTACTTTTTTTTTTTTTTTTTTTTTCCTTCTAATATATTCCGAAACGGGTTTGGAAAATAAATTCATCCGACACCGCGCGCCGCGCCGCCGTTGAACGTACACATATTTATACACGCATATTTCGGTGTACACCCGCGCAACACGGGTGTACAATATTTTATCGCGCCGTCGCGCGGGCTTTCGAATGCAATGCTGGCGGTCCGGTGTGGGGGCGCACGACGTCGTGATAATGCTGAAAATAACATAACAACAACGTGACGGGCGCGACGTGATACGTCGATTTTCGGCGCGATCACAACGGTACACGCCGTCGCGGACCCCGTGCCGGGGGGGGTCGTCTCCGCGCGCGACACAATGTCCGCGTTATTGTCACGAGTGCCGTGACGTCCGGTGCGCCTAAACGCGAACGCGGAATCGTTACCGTACCGTACCGCGGTAACGGTTTTACGCGACCGCGAATAAAATGGATACGTGGGGGGGGGGGGAGGGGGGGCGAATGCCGCGTTCGGAAAACGCCGTGGGCGTTACGCACACGCGCCCGCCGCAGTGTCTTATGACGCAGACGACCGTGACATTGTTTCCCGGCGATATTGATTTTTATTTTCGTTTTTTTTTTTCCCTCCAGGACCGGACATACCGGGATTTCTGTTGCAACCCTTCAGAAAACCCAAAAGAATAAGGACCGCGTTCAGTCCCAGTCAGCTGCTCAAGTTGGAACACGCCTTCGAGAAGAACCATTACGTGGTGGGCGCCGAGAGAAAACAGTTGGCCCAATCGCTGAGCCTAACCGAAACTCAGGTGAGTGCCGTCTATCCCGGCAAATAACATAAACGTAACAATACCGTGTCAGGAGGTCGTAGATCGACAGGTAAACTTACAATAACCCACTTAAAACTCCCGGGCGTAGACGTTTCGAGTTTTTTTACTCCGAGGACCGGAAATTATTCCCGAGGAGGAATTTCAAAAACAATTCGAACACAGCTCGAATTCATATCCGCGCTGTTTGCCGCTGTAATAACACAGCGCACACTCATCAATAATGTATCGCATTAATCGCGATATTATTTTGCCGCGCATGTATACACGATTTTTTATATCAAAAAGTTGTTTTTGTTATTTTCGAAAATTTCACGCTGATTTCACTAGCTCTAACGCAGTGCCATAATACGGTACATTGTGTTACTGTACAAGGTCCCGGGAGGGAGGCATTATTTTTTGTCTGATTTAGTTTAATACGATTTGTTTCGAAAAAAACCCCCTAGGGATGAGGAATTGGAAACGCGAATCCACCAACCACCCCGTGATAACGCCACTGTTCTAGCGAATACCGACCGTCGACATAATATGATAACCAGGCACGGATCCAGAGCAAAGATCCGGGGTGAGGGGAGGGCCCGACAATTTGTTTACAACAAATACAATTAAAATACAATACAACCAATCATGTATATTATTTTCTCGTAAAATTCTCATACAAAAATCGGAGAAATAATATGTACGGGGGGGGAGCTGGACCGCCAGACCCCCTCCCCCTGGATCCGCTCCTGATCATAACGCAATTCTGCTGCAGCGTTCGCATAGATTTCTTATATTTGATATAAATCATAATACCGTACAGGTAATCGTTTAAATGTTCAATAAGTACGGTATTATTGATATTCAATGTGTATATATATATATACACCAGCTATTGCGTCTAGCACGAGTCCCGTATGGCGTCCGCAAAGATTTCTTACCGTCAATAAATCACAACGAAAATAATGGTAATCGTTCAAGTGTACTATCGACGTTTATGTTGCCTATTCATACGCGTTGTTATACTCGTGTACATATATTTTTTTTTTCAACGCGGTTATAATCAAAATCACAAATTAAACATCGGTTTTTTTTTTTTTTAATATTATTTTTTTTTTTTCCTGTAGATACCTACATCTTTTTAACATGCGCGATAGTAAATCAATACCCGCAGTACGCACACAACACGAGTATCTATGTAATTATTATTATTTACGCGTTCGTATAGCATTACGCGATGATAAAATACCGCGCGGATACTTTTTTCGAAAACTTTTCTTTCCCCCCTCCACCACCTCCTACCGTCATTCATAATCGTATTATAATATTTCGTACCACGACCTGTATCCACGCCTACTACGGCGCGTGCGTGTGTTTATAATCGGATTGTATCCGTCAGTGAAGAGCTCAACGCGGCTATTATTGTTGTATTTTTTATTTTATTTTTTTTTTTTTGACGTTAAGCGCGCGCATCGTAAGCGAGGGATAGCCGATAGTGTTTTGATACCTACACTACAACACGCATTTTATATAAACGGTTTGACGTCTAATATTGTCTCTGTTGTCAACGCGGGCGTCAGACGACGCGAAAATATAATTTGTATTTTTCGTTATGCGCGCGAGGGAGAAAAAAGAAATGTTAAAATTTAAAAAAAAAAAAAAAAACCACTTCGTTTAGACGTTCAAAGGTATTAAAAACGTATACGTACGAGTACGCTTATACACGTACATAATAATAGTATAATAGATGCAACGACGCGCGGTTATTATATAATATAATAATATAACGTAGCCTTTTTTTTTTTATTTATTTATTTTTTTTTTCCTGAAAGGATTGTGAACGGTGCGGAGGATATTATTGTTATTGTTATTATTATTATGGGAGTCAGATTAAACTGGTATCAACTCGGTAATCGTGTAAAGTATACTGCGGACGTCGAACGAGGGGATGAAAAGAAATCATAATGGCCGCCGCTCTCTCGTCGTCACTATATATATACTTGTTGTTTGACAAGAGGGTGTTGGTTAACGAGTGAGCGCGGTTGTTGGAAATAAAAATTAAAAAAAAAAAAAACGGTTTAGAAAAAAAAAAAAAAAAAAAAAACTATAATACATTGAACACACAATATAATATTGTTACACACCTATACATATGGTATTAAACTCTCGAAACGAAATACGTTTTTAATTGTATTTCTTGTAGCGCGGGGCTATAAAAAAAAAAAATTAAAAAATGATTTAATTGTTAGCATCACGACGTTATTATCGTCAATCGACCACCGCGGTGGTATTAATTATTATATATATATTTTTTTTTCTTTTTATCTTTATGTCGTTCTTAATTATTATTATCGGCACTGTGGTTAGTGTGTACGTATTCGTGTACAAAACGGTCGGAGATTTTATTATTTTTTTTTTTTTTTATTACAATATTATAATGTCCCCACGGAATATAACGTCAGATCGACTATTAAAAAACGTTATTTGATTAACGCGATGGCCTAATTATTATAAATAATTATTCTACGTTGACTTGCGTGCACACTATACATACGCGTTAATACTTCTGTTACACGAGTTTATTAAATATCTTACCGCTGTTCCCGGTGTCGGAATTCGGGCGGGAGTCGATTGACCATCCCGATACCGTTTTTCGAAAATGTATGTAACGCACCCCCCTCCCCACCCCATTACGATACACTCTCGAACCCGTACTCGCGCAATCGCTGCATAAGGGACGCTTATTTCGTTTCAAGTCTCATAGTCCCCGCTCTTGGTTTATTTGTCCGATATAAGAGGGAGGGAGGAGGTGGTCGGCGTGCACAACGAGAAAACAATAAGTCCGTTTTTCGAAATCGTTCAAGGCATAGAAGAACCCGTTTACCCGCGAGACTGGACCTCTCAGCTATACGTGACGTAGATAAAGAACAGAATTCAGTATATAGGTACTGTATGCAGTGTACACAATATGCATTGCATTATAATTGTGATTTCGATATTTAGAGAGACGATATCGTAATTTATTATAATTGTCGCAATATTTAGTTGACCGATTTTTATTTTATTATTACAACAAATTATGTAATAATATTATTGTGTCGTATTAAATGTCGGTACACACATACGATAGCGCGTACATTATATTGTTTATAGTATAGCGGAACGAAATTTAAAAAACGAGATGAATATAATATGATATTATGCTTTGCGCATCGACTGGGCGCTACTACAACTATATAATATAAAACATAATTGGTTCGAAAAATGAAAAAATAAAGATTTAATTTCGAAAAATTTCCATCAGCTATACATGAAATAGAGTGCGATAAAAGATTTGTAAACAGTAGAAAAAAATAATATAAAAATTACGGCGAGTGACGTCTCACAGGACTTGCGAGACTCCTGTCTTTACTGTGCACAGTCGAGACACCCGGTAACGAGATTTGGGGGGGGGGAGTTTCAAGTGATTAGGTCGCGGCACCGATTATTCGTCTGAAGCGCCTAAGCGGGTAACTGGTAGCAAACCGTAGTAACCGTATGTACCTAGTTTTAGACGACTTTTTTCAGTTGATTTATAATAGACGATTTTTTTTATTCTTTGTGTGTTATCGATCTTACGTAAATGATACTTTTAAAAATATTATAATTACTCGACGTACATTTCACACGCGTTAGTTTTTTACATAACGTAAGATTAATGCGATGAAAATATTTAAACATCGTACGCGTGCGCGTGGGAATACTCAGCCCGGAAATCTACGAAATAAAAAATAAAGTCCGAATTTCGAGTTTCTCCCGCCCTCACCCTCCGACGCACAAAGCAACTTATATATTCGCTTTTCAAATATATATATAATAATGATATCGTCGACTATCCGGCAAAACCTCGTAAACCGATATTTTGACTACGTTTTTTTTTTTCCGGTTTGTTGGGCGGATATTTTTATTGAGACTGCGGAAATTTATCGCCGTTCGTCGGGTTGCAATAGTCGCGATCCCGTAATCGTACGTTTATACACAATATTTCAGATCTCCGCGACCCGGACATCGTATGCATGGTTGTTTGCAGTTTTTCAAACGTCGTTATTCTAGAAAAAAAGTTGACCGTCGTAGAAACGTTCCGAAAAATTACTGCACGAACAAAAACGTCCCCGCGAAGTTTTTTTTGTTTTTTTTTTTAACCCGGATAACATAATCGTCTCAACGGGCGAGGAAAAAAACACACATGCACACTGAAATTTAAACTGCACGCATACCAGTATAATTGCATGCTGTTAAAGTTGTGTATAGTACCCGCCTATGTCCTATATAGATTATAATACATTAGCCATACCGGATTGCCGTACACGACTATCGCGATACCGTCACCCCATACACACACATATTATAATATCATATACAATATAATATAATAATCATAATGCCTACATCGTTTTTTCCCCCTCCCCCCTCGCCCATTTAATATACGCGCGGTAAACGCCACAGCAGACCCCGTTCGGATCCATTACGGAAAAAAAAACGGGGGGGGGCGACCCGATGAAAAAAAACCGATCCCCGCGGACCCGTTTTGCCGTCGTCCGATTGGATTGTCTTCGACATAATACATATAATACGCGTTTATAATATTCTATGGTCGCGCGGTGTATAAAATAACACTCGTGTAAATTAGCTGTTATTCTCTAGACCGTCTCGCTCGCGCTCATGCGCGCACCCCGTACACACGCATACAATAATACTGCAGGGGACGGACTCACGCCGTACACCTCTGTAAATGTTCGTATACTGCACTTTTATCCGAGGGGAATATTTCGAGTGCCCTTCCGGGACCGTTTCGACCAATGGTTGAGCGTGTAATAATAATAATAATAATAATAATAATAATATTGCGTGTATATACTAGGGACTAGTGCTTCCGCACCCTCGAAAACTCGGTACGCGCGTATTATAGCCGCGGTCGCGAGGGCAAATTATTGTAATAATAACGCGATGCAATATAGCATAAGAGGCGAGTCGTTAAATTTTTTTTTTTTTTTTTTTAAGCGACGTCCAATAACGGCGTTTTATCGACGACGCGCGCACGCGAAACCGTCGTCTCTCGCTTCTCGGCTCGTCTGCGGTTGCGTACATTTCCGTCGTGTATTGATGCGCTAACATGTTCTGTACGATGAGATTTCGTATTCGTACACCGGACACCCGCCTGTACAATCGGTACACGAGTGTGTGGGCGTCATAATCGGCCGATAAGTTTTTTCTTACTCGGGTACACAATGCATTGTACCAAACGTACCGAACGTGTTAAACATGTTACAAAGCGCATTTCCGCCGCCGTCCACTCGATGAACCGGACAACGGTCCACGGTATTTTAATTGAACCGACTGTGTTATTTCATCAGTCGCCGTGTCATTTCCGACCGTCAACGACGCATCGCCGTCTGCTGGCCGTGTGACGATTTTCCCGCTCCGAAAAAATCCGGAACGCGATTCCTCCGGCGTTATCCGCGACATGAGAAATCGTTATCCTCTTTTTACACCGCACCGGTGTAAATCACGCGCCGTAACGTTATAATTTTTCCAACCGCACCGCGGCTACTCGCAAATTTCGAATATCGACGCGCGTGCCCGTTTGTATGTAGGCTATTGGAGTCGATCGGACGGAGCAGGCGCAGCTAGGACTACCGCGAACTCGCGCGGGTCCGTTTTGAATTGAAATTAATCATAAATAAATACGCCGCAGTTGTCAACGACGGCCGGCCGATCATGAAAATAGTTCGTTTTTATCGAACTGTCCGGGCCTGTTATGCCGTTTCGGATACAGTCGTCCGGTTCGCGGTGTTTTAGCCGCGGGCGTTCCAAAAAACGACCGCGATACGTCATATGCATACACCGGCCGTGTGTCCCGCACGGAAATCAAAACGTCGAAAAAATACCGCCCGAACAAACGGACGCGCAGAGACGACGGTCCGCGCTAATTTTTTAAACCGCACCGTACATTGTTGTAACCGCGCAAACGAAATTTCGACGCTATACGATTTTCCGAAATCTTACAGCCCGGCATTATGAACGCCCGCGTCGAAATCGTTCGAACACCGACCCCGCGCTTTCGACGTGAACAGGACCGCGCGCTGCCAAAAAATATTTTTTGTTGTCCGAAACCGTGCACACAGTGTATAATAATAACAATAATACGGCGAGTATATAAGGCGCGCGGCGGACGCAATTAAACAAAAATATACGACGATTATATATGTAGGTCGCGTTTGTTCGACTGAAAAAAAAAAAAAAAAAACCAACCGGAATCGAATACTCCACTCGCCGACGAGACGATTATTTTGGCACTAATTTTCGTCTGTTTAATACGCGCGCGAATTCGCCGTGAACGGAATTTATGACTCGCGCGTCACGTCGGACAATGCGAAAATATATTCGGGTGTAATATTATTTTTTATGTTTTTTTTTTTCTCGCCGACGTATTTCATATTTATTACCGTCGGGTTTCGCGAATGTTTACGCCATTTTTTTTTTTTATTATTCGCAATATTGTCGTTATTATCACTGCCATACAACGGAGAAGCTATATTAGCTGCAGTATTGTAATATATTATACTCGTATCCGACCGGTTTGGCGTTTTTCGGTCCCCACCCTCCCCCATCCACCTCGCCGTAGTAATACCGACGACGATCCTTATCATCGGAAATTAATACGCTATATTATTTAATTCGCCGGCTAAATAACTCACCCCGACCGTCCGTTAAATAATCGAAATATTCGAGACCAGTCGTGTACGCCGTAAATACGCCTGCGCGTATACATGCGAAAACGCCAACACGGGGCGCGTACACTCGTGCAGGTACAATATCCGATACGGCACTGAACAGCTCGTCTCAATGGAAGTCGCCGCGCCGAAAACGATAAAAGGTCGACTTTTACTGTTTGCGCGACCGTCTCGGATTTCCTCGGACACCTTTGACGAGACGACGAATGCAATGCCGTGGCGCGCGATGACGAAATAAAAACAAAACCGTTCGGGACAACGCGCGTAAAATACGTCTACTCGACGTCTCGCGCCTTCTATTTTCCACCCGACCTCACACCATCTCGCGTTATTTTCGGTTTCGAACGGTCGCCGATCAACTACGCCGTCCCCCGGCCATCGTTATCCCGTCTCCCGGGCTCGTTCCGGGGCTCCCGGCCGTCGCCGCGTTTACCGTTTAGCTCGTTCTGAACCGCGCGAGCCGCGCGACGTCCCGCCCGTCGCAATCGTCTCGGCCTCGTTACTTCGCCTACCGTCCGTGTTCGCGTACAGTTTCGCACGTCTACGTTTCTCCGCTCCGCTCTGCGCCACTGCACCGCGGCGCTCGACGATTGACGGCGCGCCGTTCGACGTGTTCGCCCGCCGCCCTCGAAATCGCGTTCGGCCCGGGGCTTTTCAGTCGCTTCCCGGTCCCGCGCGACGGCGGGCAGAGATGACGACGAGACGCCACGAGCGTCGGCTCGTCGGCCGAAAACGAAGCGCGCGACGCCTGTACCGGCACGCGCGTGTCGCGGCAACGGACGCCGCGGTGTTGTTGCGACGGCCATTTTGAACTCTGACGGGCGGTGGTCGGGAAGGGGGAAACGGTCGGTCCCGAAAAACCGTTTTTCGGCGCGCGCGATAATATTGTAGTTTATCACGGCCATTGAGTGCGCGTTATAAATTGTCGGAGGAAGTGACGGGCGGACGATCGCTCGTTTTATTCCGAAGCGCACAATGCGCGCGCGCGCGCGTCCGTTTAATAATAACAACGGCGATGCCGACGACAATGTAATAATAATAATAATAATAATAATATTAAATATAATATAATAACGGCGCGCCGCGGGCATTGTGCGCGAAAAACGTTCCCCGGGGACGACTTCGCGGGCGACCGGCGCGCGCCCGGCCGCCGTCCGCGTTTAATGTACCGGAAAACTGAGCTTGTTTTTGATAATGAGAGGGCGAATTTCCCGACCCTCCCTCTACCACCTACCCCCCCCCCCAGCCCTCTCTCCTCCCTCCCTCTCACTCCCCCTTCCGCCCAAACACACGCGCACAGATGTTGCGTGCGGCTTCGGTAGAGTCCGTGTTATTGTTGTTATTATACTCCCGTGTCTCCTACGATATGTATGCCTACGCGGCTGCAGGGGTGGCGAACGACCCCGTTCGTTCGATTGAACCTCGTGTACTATGCGAAATATTATTAGCGTTGTAATCATATAATACGGTGCGCGATAAGTACGCGCGTGCGTGACGTCGGACGGCCGTTTGGCGTGCACAAACGTAGGCGCTCGCCGTAGAAAATATCGTCGGCGATAAACAATAATAATGATATTATAGACCGGAACATCCGCTATAGCGTCCGCACGCGCATTATACGCTGTCATAATGTTTTCACCGGTAGCTTTTTATCTCTCTTAAAGTTACAAGTTTTAAAACAATTCGCTTCTTCTCGCGTGCCGCGTCCTCTTCTGCTCGGACCGTTACCGCAATATCACGCGCCACCCGTCGTCCATTTGCTATATTATACTGTCATATCCTGTGTGGCCCATACGTCCAACAGATATCGCATAGCTTCACTTGCTCCCGGTTCGCCGTACTCTCGAACCCTTTCCTACGCACCGTCAACCACTTTCTGGACCCGCCACCGTGACCTTTTCCCTTGAGGCGACCGTTCGGAGTTATTGCGGCTGGTTATTACAGCTGAATGCGTTCGCGTAGTGACCGATCTCGTCACAACCGCACGGGCCCTTTTTAAGCGCCCCGTCGCATCTATTACGTCTGCGGTTATCTACGACTATCTATCGAACACTCCGGGTTCGCAGATTTTCCTCCAAACTTTGTTTTGTTCCGAAATCTTTTTCCGGCGTACTCGGTCGGGTCCGGGTCTCCGCGTGATCCACGACGCCTTAGAGCTTGTCCTATCGTACGGCTAGATACAACGTATACGAAGTACGTCTACTCGTTTTCACTCGACGTGTTAAAGTTCGAAATTTTCATCTATAACGCGCGTATTATACGGGTTTTCAGCTTTGTGCCGCGTAAATTATTATAGTATTGCGGGAGATATATTGCCGTGCGTTTTCAACCGCGGTCCTACTACGTACACGCCGACGCGCGTATTTTACCGCCACGATACTGTTTCGCATGTGATATTTATATTTAATTTAATATATTAAATCGTATATTATTTTACGTGTGTGTGTGTGTGTGTACGCACGATACCGTGCAAAAATCTCGGGGCAAACATCGGGACGGAAAAACTTAATGGGAAAACGTGTTCCGTGCCGGTTTTCGCGAAAATTCGTGTTTGCTATGTTTTTTATGTACCGACACGCGCCTACGTTTCGCATACACTGTAAATAATCGTAAATTATTATATTGATTCAACGCTGCTGTAATATTCAACCGTATATAGGTATACAATATGATCATCGAAAATGTTGTCCGTGTATGTGACGAGTAAAAATCAATTAATTTGACTAAATTGCGATTTTCGTCAACGTTGTAACGAATGAGTACGCGCATTTGTCGTTGTTGTTGACATTGCACGCGGTCGTCACGCACACCATCCTGCCGTGGCAGCGCTCGCGTATTGCACTGCGTCAATTCGAATAACACGCGCGACATTTTCGCGTCATCTCGCGGTGCGCCCCCGAGTAAAACGCGTTCGACGTTTCTCCGCGGCTTCGGGTAAATAACAAAATTTGAATACGGCTGGAAATTTCGCGTCCACATACGGGCCCGCAGTCTGTCGGCATTTTTTTTTTTTTCGCGCGCGCGGTATCGTCGCGTATACCGCATACGCGACGTGCCTTTACTGCGGTGCGCTGTCGGCAAATCGTTATAAATCCGGAGGAAGTAAAGAGAAACAAACAAAATAAATAATAATAACGAGGAAAACAGACACTTGACGTCCATTGGCCCTATTGTGCGCGCGCGATCCGGCGGTGAGGAGACGGAGGGTTAGAAGATTCCGTTTAAAAATGCTTATTTCGGCGGTGCCCTTTATGTATGTGTACAGTGTACATAATGCGCATGACGTGTATACGAGAACGTTTCGCCTCCTCTCGGAAAAAAGGAAATTGGCCATTATTGTTCGTCATCTCTACTCCCGTACGCACCGCGGCGCAGCATCAAGCGACCCAAAACGACGTGTATTTATCATCGCCGTTGTCCCCGTCACGCCGAATAACTTATAATGTACAGGACCGCTCGGAGGGTTCGAAGCGGGGTAATCAACCGCACACGCGAAACGGAATGAATAATAAAAGCGACTATTTGATTCGGCTATTTTCGTTTTCTTTTGACAAATTGCCGGCGTTTTATTGTTTCGCTTTATATTATAAGATATAGAGATGGTGAAAAAAAAAAAATAATAATAACAATAACAATAATACGAAACGTCCCGTTATTGTCGTCGCAGTTAAATTCGTTCGAGAATTTCTAATAAACCGAGAATTCTCTTTTGTTTTTATCCCGTAACAATATTAGATATAAGTCAATATCCGTACAATGGATAGTAAACGCCGTTCTGTGACTACTTTTCTATACGACTCCAATAGAGTAGCGTTTTTATTTTATTTTTTTTTTTCGGCCGAATGCCGGCGCCGCGTTTTATTCCTGCAGCGATAATTTATTGTTGTGACAAATGTAGTATAAGTGTTTATTAATATAATTGAAATAAAACACAATCGATACGCAATGTAATATAATAACGATAACGCGTACAAGTTTGTAATTAATGGTTTTCTTTTTTGATTGTTTTTTTTTTTCTTTCAATTGTGACTATAATATTATACAGTATACGCCACAGACAATAGTAATAATTACGTTTAAATATTTGACCTTGAATCTGTTTTGTTTTTTTTTAATCGTATTACTATGGATACCCGTATATCCGCTGCGAAACACTGAATTGTCCGTTCGTTAATTAAAATGTATTAGTTATTGCCCGTACTTAGAAAACGGACGGCGGAGTGGAGGCGAAAAGGGCGATTGCTTTGGACCGCGGAATTTCGAAGGCGGTAAAATTAATACGATTTTTAGGCGGACATTTTTAGAGGAGGCGAAAATGGGATGGAAACGGGCGTACCCACGTAAATGTGTTCGGGAGGGGAGGGAGAGCACATGCGTTCGCCCCGTACGGTCCTAGTTGCGCGACCGCGTCTATACCCGCACAGGCGCGACCAACGTGTTTCAATCGGCTAGTGGCGAAGTCGTATACAACCATCGCAACCATCCCCCTCCCGTTCTAAACGTCTCCGAAAACCGTTGTGTTTTAACCGTTCGGTAAACCGATAATATGCGGTCGCGGTTAAATGTGTGTTTCGCGAGTGCGGTTTACCACTTGGATATTTCGACACTGAAACTGCATGCGCGCGCGTACGGTATTTTTCAATAATACCGTCTCGTTAATTTACGGAAAACCGACGTGTTTCTCTCTCTCTCACTCTCTCTCTCTTTTTTTTTTTTTAAGCGAACGATAACTGATCGCGAAATCGTCCCCGGTCCCCCGTCATGCCGGTCGCCGTCGCCATCGCCATCGCCATCGCGTCGCGCACGCCGGCCGGCGTATTTGCGGATAATTTGCGAATGAAATAGGACGAGCGCGGCGTTCAATACGCGGACGCCGCCGTCGCGGGCGACCGCGGACGCGCATAAGTCGGTTTCGGGTCCGGGGTGTTTATCGCGCGCGCGTTTGTATTTATTATCATTCGGAATTTTTATTTATTTATTTTTTTTTTTTTTTCGTATTTAATACGATATCCGTTCCGCGCGCGCCGAGGACCGTGCGCTGCAATAACAATAACAATATCGTACGCATGGACGGGCAACCCGACCGGACCTCTATGCGAACGGGGTTAGGCGTAACCCCTCCGGCCGCGCTCCCCCTCGACCCGCCCCCACCCTGCGACTCGCCGTTTCCGACCGCGCGGCACAGAGCAAATATTATTTTTCAATCGTTTTATAAATCGGCCATCTTTGTCGCGCGGCAAAAACGGCGTCACATTATATTATATACCCGTGTATGTATAGCCGGCGCTTTCTACCCGTCCCACCGCGTGTGCAGTGTACCCGTAGTAGACTTATACTTTCCCCCTCCCTCCCCCCCCACTCGGTTTTTTTATTATTATTATTTTTTATTTCCTATACGTACGGTATTATGTGTACACGCGGAAATGAAATCGCCCGGGATCCGTTTTTCGGCACGTACCGCACGGCGCGGCGGCGTACATCGCTGCAGATTAACCGGCAATCATCCGACGAGCAAACAGCCCCCGGACCGTTTCCGCAATCGCAGCCCCGTAAAATACATTATAATATTATAATATATTATTATTGTTCGGTACGTTGATACGGTATAATATACGACCCGCCCGGATTGTGTAAATATTATAGGTACGCAATACTGTCTATAATCACGCCGCAGTCCAGAGACTAAAATATTATATAAATACACGTATACTTGTTCGTGTTTCGTACCGAACCATACTGTATCGTAGGTCTCGTCACTGCCCTCCACCCCCACCCCCCAATCCCCCCGCAGTGGAAAATGTTTCAGTAAAAATAATTCGCCACCGCTGTTCTGTACTTCGTTAGACCGTGGCCGACGGCGGACCGTAAAAGGCTCGACAGCTCGACGATGTCACTCGAATCGTGAAAGGGATTGCGTCAGTGGAGCGTTATGCGCCTTCGAGAAGGTATAATCGCATCATGATTTTTATCCGACAAGACGTTATAAAAATCCACGTTTCGGGCACACTGGTTCTATAAATTTGTTTCGAGCGTAAAAAAACGTTCTGCACGCCACCGCGGACCGGGCAAAGGATCGTTTTTCATTCGTTAGGTGGCCGTGAGAAATTCGTTTACGTCCAGTGCGGAGTCTTGTAGTCAGTTCGAACTTTCTCGGACAGTCCGTGGGACAGTCTTATTTAATCTCGCGGAGTTTAGCCTACTCGAGGATCTTTAACTTTCTCGCCGAGTGTATTTTTTGGCATTGAAATCTGTATAATACTTTGGCTATATAAATTATATAAGGAAAAACTCGGTAAAGCGATTTTATTTAGCGATAAAATGATCGCTCTGTACACAAACGCCGTCACGGTTCTGGTATATATTTCGTTAAAAACCAAAAAAAAAAAATTATAATAATAGAAACCGTACTAAGCCGTCATCATCGAAAACAGTTGAATTTATTTTTCAATTATTATAGAAACTATATATACATATCACGTGTGTATACGAAAAAAATGATCTTTTTTTTTCTGTCGGATTAATACTAACCCTCGTCGGAAACGATATTATAATACCGTATATTTTAAAACCGTCCGACTGCGTAACTAAGGGTAACCTTAAAAAAAAAAACCGCGTTTTCGCGACAAACTATACGGACGTCTCCCAGATGTTTTATCTTATTGTCGGATTTCCTATTTTCTATTGAAAAAAAATGACCTACTGTATAAATTCCATAAAATATACGTACACGGACGTATCGTTTTATTATGTAGGGCTATAATGTATTTTGATATTTTATTGGGATCGCTGCGCCTGAATTGCCCGACGTGGATGCTAGGCGTTTCCATCCAGTGGTAGTAAATAATAATAACTATGGTACATATAATATCCATCCCGTACAATAGATGGTTTAAAAATACAAAAAAAAAAAAAAAATTTAATATCGAAATGTATGTATTTCAGCGAAGTTACGGGGAAAAACTTGATGTATCGATTAGAAATTTACTTTTTTTTTTTTTAGATCCGGCTTTTGAATTACCGACTCCCATAGTCGGGTCGGGTAGAGATGACGATTTTACGATATTTATTTTCGCTACATCACCTCCCGTCGAAAATTCCCGTACGCGCCACTGGGTGGCAGGTACGGGGAGAGACACGATTTTATATTTTTTTAAATTTTCTCTCGTTCAATCGCGCAAACCCGTGCGTGGGACAGCTAGTGGGAACATACATATATATATATATATATAGGTAAGGTATCTCCTATATATTATTATATACTCGAGAACGCGGGTTTTTTTTTTTTCGCACAGTATACTCGCGGTAACCGATTGAAAAAAATAACAAACTAACGTGTACACTATACAATATAATATAGCGTTATTTTAACCTTTCGTGTGCGTATGTGCGCGCGCGCAGTTATAATAATAATATTGTATGAAAAAAAAAAAAAAAATTACACATATGTGCTCGGGAGTAGCGCGAAATTGAAACGTCGCCGAGAAAGCAAAATAACAACCGGCGGCCGGCAGTGATCCGGTATAAATAAATCACCGGACGCGTGTGTTGTTCTTTTGCGGCGCGAAACGTTATTATTATTATTATTATTATTATTTTGTATTTTTTTCTGTATTTCTTCTTTCCTCCAAACCTCCGATCCGCGATAGAAATCTTCGTGTTTAAATTATTGTTATATACCATGAGAATCGCGGTCGAATGCTACGAAACTTGAAAAAAAAAAAAAAAAAAAAAATTCTAAAAATTATCCGCGAGAGACAAATTCGCACTGTACGAACGGCGGCGGACAATGACATTAAACAATAGCCGGCCAGCTCCCGAGACCCGATTGTTACGAATTATCTGAATTTCGGGTAACAAGTAATAACGGGATCCGTCCTAAATCTTCTCGTGTCGTTTCGAAGTCTCCGAGTCCAGCGTATAAAAAGACGGGGCTAAAACGGGGCGAACGATTCCGAATTTCGGACGAAACAATTTCGAATCGTTAACTGATTCGTAACATGATTTTTAAGTAAGAATTTCAGGTACCGGGGTTAAAGAATAGCTCAATAATTGCGACCGTTTTAAACTCGTTTTTCGAAGTTCTTAACATTACTCCCCGTTTTGCTTTCGATTTTTTTGAAAATCTCGAGGAAAAATTACCCGATCTGTTGATCCTATACTCGCGTTCCATTGATTTCAGTATCGGTGTATGCTTTCCGGAACTGGATCGCGATATAGGATGTACAATTGTATTTAAGATACCTACGTATTTAAAATACTTGTATCCAAGTTAATAGTATTATATTATTGCTCCTCGATCCTGTCAACGCTCTCGACGAGTTTAATAATTACATCGTCGCCGTGCAAAAAGTGTCCGATTTAAAATATGTATGAACGATTGAAAGATTAAAAATAAGGTTGTCATTGGCAACCGTTTTTATTTATGTTTTGTTATTATTAATTTTTTTTTTAATAATCATTGTTGTCGCGGAAACGCATACTGTTTTAATCGTTTTACCATAATATGACAATACTATGTACTGTATTGTTGACAAAGCAACATTATCACATGAACTCGGCTGAGAATCGTTTTTTCGTTAGCGATGGTTACCGCATTAAATTCCCGTGCGAAGTGTGTCCGTATTTTTTTTTTTTTTTTTATTATTTTTCTACTTTAATGAGATTTTAATAGGGATATTATAATGTCTCGACAATTATTGGGCGCATATCATCGAGAAACAAACGTAAACGTTGGTAAAACTCACGCTACCGAATTCGGAGGCCCGATTGGAGTGTAAAGTTAATGAGCGTGGGCATGCACGATTATATTAACAACGAAATACAACACGTACATTAAACGTACATTAAATTATTTCGAAACGCACATCATTGACCGTTTCGTTTTTTTTTTTTTTTTCGTTATTGTGTCCGCAGGTCAAAGTGTGGTTCCAGAACCGGCGCACCAAGCACAAGCGGATGCAACAGGAAGAAGAGGCCAAAGTGCAGCAGCAGCAGTCGGGCGGCGGCGGCGGCGGCGGCGGCGGGTCCAAGAACTCGCACCACGTGAACAAGTGGAAACAGGAGACGCAGAACAGCGGGTCGGACGGCGAGATGCACCACTACGAGGGTTCGCCGCGTTCGGGCCAGCACATCAGGGGCGACGACGGCACGATGCACTACAACGACGGGTACAGTTCCGAGGCGGACAGCGACGTCTAGACGTATAATAATAACGTACGTAACACCCTGTACATAATTTTTTTTTTTTTTTTTTTTTTT
>CABPRJ010000022.1:525310-573613 GCA_902439185.1 Cinara cedri
CGACTCGCTTCGGTGTGCGTATCGGGGGCGGCTCGAATAGAATTGAACTGAAAATAAAAACTGCTTATCCCACGAATCGGCACTCCCGGTTTGGGCGAGTGTTTTCTCAAAAAAAAAAATAAAAAATAAAATACGTAATATCGTTCACGTAATAATATGTAATGATATTGCTAATGGCACGTTGAAATCGCGCGCGCGCTCGCTGCTAGCCGCTGCCATCACGGTATCGCCAAACCTGTCATTTTATTGTTTCTCGTTTTTTTTCCCCTGTTCCCCTCCCTGTCCCACTCTTCAGGCGGACGGGGAATTTTTATTCACATTCGAGCAGTATAGTAGACGGTATGGACTATAATTTATACGACGACTCGCTTCGGTGTGCGTATCGGGGGCGGCTCGAATAGAACTGAACTGAAAATAAAAACTGCTTATCCCACGAATCGGCACTCCCGGTTCGGGCGAGTTTTTTTATCAAAAAAAAAACCGTTAACCGAGACAACAGTATATGAAGAATACAGGGAAAAACCAGATAAGTCACTTTTTTCCAAAATAGCGATATCGGTATCAAATAATTTGTATTGACGTGCCGTATCTTTTATGCGATCGAAACGGCGAAAAAACCGGACTAGTCCGAAGTAACGAATGCCAGAATAGTTTAGGCCTACAAGAAAAAAAAAACAGATGGCCGATTTATAACCAGGTAAGTGTTGGGTTGATGTACGGCTATAGGCTTGGTAAGTAATATTATTATTAAAAAAACATTATTATGTTGTGGTTACTAAAATTCAAAGTTTGACGTTAAACTTAATCCGAATTATTTACATTATAAAAAGAAAAAAAAAGTTACGTTTTTAAATTAAAAAAACGTTTTTCTCAGTTTGAAAAAAGTGACTTTTAGAATAAATAAATAAATAAATAGTTGAAATTTTCCTAGGGTTGCGTTTTTATTATACAGGTAGATTTTTCGCGTGTTTTTTTTGCGACAGTTTTTCATTTCAGAAGAATACAATAGCAGCACGAAAAACCTGCGGGTTTACTCCCTTAAAGTTTGCAATTATTTTAAGAACATTCATTGGGCACATATTTTATATCTCTTATTATCGGTTGTATATACAAGAAACGGTATCACCGACGGGCGTCTAGACGAGAAGGAGGCGAAACGGAACAATTTTTCCCTCGGGTTTTCAATGCCACGCGAAACCCATGAAATCGGGCGGACGAGTAGAAATCATTGTTTTTTTTTTTTTTTAATTCCCTTCGACCCCGTCGGAAAAAAGTCTGCTGCATCGCGGTTCATTTCGGTCGGATCATCAAACGCTATCGTATATAGTTTGCCAGCCGTCAAAATCGTTTTTACAGACGGGACGGGAAGGATTTCCGATGTTGTGCGTGTATAAACATATTGTACGGTATTATTATTATTTATGTACTTATATAATGTAAGATTTGCCATTTTTTCCGGTGGGCATTTTCGTTTCCACTATACTGTCTGCAGAACCGTTCGTTCAAATCGAAGGTACACCCGTACATAAACCGTTACACTGGAATATATTGTTTGTCCGTCGAGACTCGCGGGGCGGGCACCGCGCGTTTTTGTCCGCTCGTTTCCCCCCCCCCCCCCGACGAGACACGCCGATCAACAAAACGGTATTCTACGCACGAGTGTAAAAAAATAATAACAACAGAGTGGACAACCCGCTGAACGTTTCCCATCGGCCGGCTGCTTTGGCGTTGTCACTGATTATGAACGTCGTAATTAACGTCCAAATCCATCCGTATACGTTGACGGTCCAAATGATCTACTCGAAGAGCTTCAAATTGTATAGTGGACCTTGCGAAATCATGTACATAATTACTGTCCGCGTATTGCTGTGCTTATGGTTGGCGCGGACGAAGTGAAAACGGTTTTAAATTTTTTATCTTTTGGGAAAAAGGCGGGAAAGGTTTTGACGAAACCGGCTGCTATCAGTTGTCAATGTTCTGTACAATTGAAATTAGTATTACGATACCAAACGATAGTGTTTTTTTTTCTCCCTAACCGTATTATTGATTAACAATAATAATATCAAAAACAAATATCGCGTCTCTGCATTCAATAATGTTATACATTTACATACGGCCGGATGTCTCGCGAGATAACTTTTTCGCGGGATTTCTTTTCGATTCTAAAATGTTACGTCACCATTACTTTTCGTCACCTTTCTTTTCGGACGGACCTAAACGACCGCAGCCTTCAATCGGGGAGGGGGGCGAAAAGAAAACCATTTTGAATACTTTCCGCGGGCAGCGCGTCGCGGTCCGACAGTGCGCGATTTGTGACAACGGTAACGCGCCTCTCTAAATGCGAGGCCGCAATCGGTACGCGGACCACGCGTCGACACGCGGGCGTATTCATTGTACACACGCGGATTTCGACCGACCGTCGTGTGAATCCGGCCGTCGGACGGGCGGGACCCCGGCGCGTATTACGGACAATACGCGTGCGTGCGCGCGCGTGTATACGTGTAAAAAAAAAACGTAATGATATCGTAACGACGACGACGTTTCGACTCCTCTCCCCCCTCCTCCTCCCCCCCCGCGGCGCGCTGCCCGGCAAACGGCGGCGATAAACGCCGGTAATGATGCGGCAATTAATAACGTTCGGCGTGCGGCGATCCCGCGAACGCCGCCGCGTATTTCGCGCGCCCTCCGAGACGGCGCGCGCGATGCGGCGGCGGCGGCGACAAAAAGAATACGGGGTGAGGGCGCGGAGCGAGAAACGGACGGGGTTTTTTTTTTATTTTTTTTTTTTTGTCTTCTTTTATCATCGTCGTCCCCGTTTTCCGAGTAGACGAGCGCCGATCGGCGACGTACCGACGAAAACCAGCGGGGTGGCGCGGGAACCGAAAACAACAGCGCGGCGATACGCGAACCGCGTTCGCACGGACGGCAGCGTTGTTTTCGCGCCACCCGCGCCCGCGTAACGTCACGCACAAAAGGTACACGCGCCTCGCACACTTGCCCGAGCCCGTGGTCCGGAGAAATTTCGCCCGCGAAACGGCCGGCCGTAATCTTTCACTACGTATTTTATTGCCCGATAAATATTTATGCTACACTGTAAATGTACGCCGTCTCGCTCAGACTACCGGCGTTGTAATAACGGCCGCTATCGCGCGGTTCCGTTGTGATCGGGGCGCAAAAGGACCTGTAGCTGTACAAAACCGCCGAGTATCCGCTGAGCACTCGTGCACTTGAACACCCTATAACATGCCCGAAAAATATACTGGTAAATATTTTTTATTTAAAAATGTATAAGTCATTTTTTTTTTTTTACAAAATCGTTAATAAAATTTGATTTCTTGAAAATTTTTCTTCTGACCCCGAAAAATAAAATTGTTCGGGTCAACTGTTTATAAACAAAATTAATCTAATCGGCGATCCTCGAGACGTGTTTCGTGGAAAAACCATATTGTATATGATTATAAAACGACCGTAATAACTATACAACACAAATTTTAAACTCGACTAAAATTTGGTTATATGTAAGATGGAATTTAAAACGTCGGCGGAGATTTATTGATAAAACGATAAATTATTTAAAATATCCCTGTAAAATGGGAGAAGTACGCCACAAAATAAAAACAAATCTCGAAACATGCATTTATGCGCAAAATAAAATTTCAAAACTAGCATTGTGGAAGCACGAAACGTACTTGTTTCGTGCTCTGCTCATTCGTGTTAACGTACGGAAAAAATACGCAAACGCTACGAGTCCTCTGCCCTAGTTACGACAGTATACAATTCGAGGAGGGGGCGGTTTTCGACGTGCTCCGAAGTTGTTGTTTTTATTATTTTTTCGTGAAGGGAGGGCTACTCGAGTATTTCACATCAAGATACATAAATATACTGCACGTCGTTTCATTGCCGGGGCTCGGATTTTAATACTGCCATTCGCTAGTGCTATTTAGGACTGGATACAGTATACGGAACGGCTAGGCGAGTTATAAATCCGCTTCGTGTAATACCGCGTAATAACACGCAATGTTTTAGCATTTTAAAATTTTAACGTCGATTTTCGAGTTTTGGCGATATTTTTTACGAACACGCATAATGTATGTGTATGGTTTATTTAATGTTTTCCATAATTAATCTCGTCTGAATAGCAAAGACAATTTTATTGTTTCTAAATCTATCGTGAGGAGAAAAATACCCAAATTCCCGTTTCGTTAAATAATATGAAATATTATTTGTCGAGTTCATACAAAATACATAATAAGCAAATAACGAAAACACATTTTTTTTTTTTTTGCTAGTTTTAATGTTTTTAGTACACATTATTATAAAGGTGGTTTAGTCATAGCGGATATTTTAGTTTTTTTTTTACTTTTTCGGGCTACAAAACCCGAGCCCCGGACACGTTTCATTTTTTCCCCATTGATAACAAGCATAGACAGGAACACAAGTGCGCAATATAATTAATTCGATGTGTTTTGTAACTCATTTACACAAAAGATATTATTTCGTTGAAAAAAAAAAAAAATACAATTAAATACCAACACGGAAAATTAATATTGGTATTTTGGCGGCACGCGGCACGGCCTTTTTGATAAGACATCGCCGAAAAAGTGATAACCGCCAAATACTGATCGTAACCGCTTTACAACCGTGGTTGGTATTAGTGCTCTCAATAGTTTTTTCAACGAAACATTTTGTATTTATAAAAAAAAAAAAAAAATGACGTATTATGTTTTGTCGAACGATAACCGCGCGTTTAAACGTATACGCAACCACATAGTATTAATAATGGATGTTAAACAAATTTGTGATTCGATTCGATCTTGTTATGTATGCAACCGAATCGTACACTACGTTTTGTTACATTCGTTGTAATTATCATTATTATTATTATTCATATCACTTTCTGTGTTTCACATAAATGATTCTCATGCTGTACACGCACATTTATAGTTCACTGCGTGAAACCCGCCGCTGTTATATTTTTAAATTTTAGATTTTTAAAACGGAATTTTTTCTCTCTCCGTAAACGAATAAATAAACACGAACGTACGGGGACGGGGTTGATCCACTCTCGTTGACCCCCCCCCCTCCACCGGTGAAAAACCGCCGTCGATACACTTTTGAACATTGGCACTTTCGGAACGACGGTCACGCACTGCAATACAGTCGTGTATTTGTTCCGAAAGCATCCGCGCGTAAGACGGCGCCGGAGCTCATCGGGGGGGGGGGGGGGAGAAACGACGCTCGCACCGCGCCTTCGCCTTTTTACGGCCAGTCCGTCACGCGTGTCCTTCCCGCGATTTCCAGTCCCGCGGTGCGTCTTGTGCCGGGTTCACACCGCCCGCGTACAACATCACATCGTGACGGCACCCGGCCGAGCCGCACCGATCGAATCGATCCGGCCGTTCCGGGGACAGTCCGCCGCCCTCCAAGTGACGCGCACTCGTTCGCCCGAAACACGCCTATTGTCGCGCGTTCGCGTATAGGCGGGAACGGGGACTAGGGCAGAGGCGGTCCGCGTTTTGTCGACACGGTGGAATTCGTCTATGACGACCTTCGAGGGAGGGGACCCGGGGGATCCGGATCGTTACGCGCGGACTCCGCGTTGTATCCGGATTACGGAAAGCGCTCGGTTTCTTCCTGAGAGAAACGCATTACAATACCGGCACAATGCGTTTGTCGCGCGCCGGCCTAATTGCGTTTTCGGAAAAAACAATTAACCCGCGACCGTACACCGTGCACGCGCTCCGAAACGGCAATGTCAACGGTATCTTATCGACCGCGCGCGCGCGCGCGCGTTTTCTACACTTCCGCGGGGCAGTCCGCGCGGCGCGCCGGCACAACTGCGCGGGCACGGGGCGCGCGCGACGTCGCGGCGCGGTCGCGATAATATTTACCGCGGCCGACGGTCGCCCTCGTACGTTTTTTACCGGCGCGGGACTGTTTTTTTTTTTTTTTTCTATCGTTCCCGTAACCCGGCCGCGTAATCGTAACCGCGCGAACACAACGTCGCGGTCGGTACGTTATATTCTCGTACGCCCGCCAATCGCGTACGCCTACGTTTTTTGTACGGCGACACACGAACTATCGCGTCTTGTCGTATCGCTCGGTTGTCGTTTCCCCCCGTCCGCCCCCCCCCGCGCCCACCGGTATAAACAACACGATACGCGCGCAAATGGCGTAGCCGTCGCGCGGCGCCGTTGGCGGGAAACGAAAAACGCTACCGCCGCGACAAACGGCCCCGGCGTATCATAACGTTGACGCGCACGCGACTCGCGTCGGGTATGGAGGAGGCACGCTCGGCCGACATCGAATCGGTTGCTGTACCCGCGACCGCGATTGTTTTTTTACTTGCTTTTTTTTTTTTTTATCTTTTAAACGACGCCCCCGAGCACGGAAAAACGAACGCCGACCACAGCGTTGTTCGCATTCGGATAACGCTGCAGTAGGACCCCGTATACGGATAAATATTTCGGTTTTAGAGCTATAAATATCGCGGGTTTTTTTTTTTTTTCGGTTTGTTAACACGATTTCGAAGTCTCGCTCGCATGCAATGGCGCGACCGGGGTCGCGTTTTTTCGATGGGTGTTTTACGAATTCAAAAAAAAAAATTCAATTTTGGATGTGATTTGTTGGGGTGAAGGGGTTAGGGTTAAGTTTGGTTCGCGAGTAAAGCCTTCAAATCGTTTACATTTCATTTGTAGGCAACGCGTATCGGAAAACAATTTGGACTCATATTAATTATGTTTTTAAATATACATTACTCAAAAGTCATAATACGATAATAATACTAATTTACAATCTAAGATTTATTATTCGAGTAGTGCGCCTCGCCATTTCATCAAACACTGAATCTGGTTTAACTCCAATGGCTGTGAAGTTCAATGTGTGTTCAAAGTTGCCATTCCATTAAGTCTCTGCTGTCCCGTAGTGTTTCTTAAATAAGTTTTAGCCTCCTAAGTTTGGAAAATTATCTCTGCTCTTCAGCACAGGTGAATTTGGAAAATTTTACACGATGTATAGACACTCGAATTATTGAATGCCATTTAAATTTTATCGTGTATTCATTTCCATGTACGCTTGAGTTATGATTTTTATAAAATATGTTGTTAAGATATCCATGCTTGCGGCAGATATATGCTACGCAGTATCACACGAATCGAATTACGGGCTGCTCAAGTCACGCCAGAGGTCGAATAAATCTAATGAGCTTTCACGCTCCAATCTGCGTAAAAAAAACCATGAAAAATCGTAAATAATGTACAATGGTAGGTAATGAATAAATGTTTTTCATTTGTTTATTTATTTTATAATATAAATTATAAGTGATAATAATCAAAATTCACCGAGTCTAAATTCAACTGACCGCGTTGTTCAAAAAATAACAAAAATAAAAATACAATTTGGGGTTTCAACTGATATATAACAAAAACATTAAAGAATCTGTATGTAAAATCTCAAAAAAAAAAAATAATGTAAAAGTAGATTTTGAAAGTTTTTTCCCTTAAAAAAAATCGCTTATTTTTTTAGCTATAGAAAATGTGAACAGAACTTTGTTTAGAAAAAAAACCAATACCTAATTTTTTATGATATGCGCCCACAAAAAAGGAATGTTCAGAGATTCAAATTTTAAATTACTTATTATTAAACAATTTTCTTAAGTATTTTTTTTTTTTATAATACAGTTTTTAAAGCATTAGAAAACAACAGACGGACGTTGTAATTTAATTTTTATGTATAATACATAATAATAACAATGATCTGATAAAATATTAAATACCTACATCATTAAAAGTATGGTACACAAAATAGTACCTTGGAGCCTTGTATGTCACAAGTGAAGTTTCGCGAGTTGGTCGAAAATACACACAAATTATTTTGACTTATGACCACGTAGAATTCGTAAAAAACTCACAAACATATTTCGGGCGGTGGTGGTCAAATCCTTCCCGTAGTTGCGTCACTGGCTCTATGTATATTAATGCGCCTATTTATTGTGTACTTATTATATCAACTTAGTTCTCCGCGGTACCGTACTTTCACCTACGGGATATTATTTCGTATAAAATAACAAGTGAATAAAAAGACCGTACTGTTGATGGGCGTCCCACCGTGTCACAGGGGGGAAGTCAAGAGGAAGGATTATTAATTTAAATCCATACGCAACGATAAATCATTCTGAGCAGAGTATTATTAGTGGTATTTTCCCCCTTGCAGTTGCCAAGGTAACTTTGCCTCAACATTACTCCGAACCATACTACATTTAGTCAGTCTCAAT
The DNA here is from genome assembly GCA_902439185.1 of Cinara cedri. Taxonomy (NCBI): domain Eukaryota; kingdom Metazoa; phylum Arthropoda; class Insecta; order Hemiptera; family Aphididae; genus Cinara; species Cinara cedri. Next base: position 533,583 of record CABPRJ010000022.1, read on the forward strand.
TGTAAAATTACTGAATTTTATATCTCATTGGAATTCTCTCGTCACTTAAACCACGCCAGACGCTTATCTCCCCTTTATCCAACCACACTTGATCCTATGCTTCACATCTTCATCAAAGCCACTGGTTTTTTTTTTTTTTTGTAAAAAATATCCTATAGTTACTTAATACTCTCAACCTCTGTCTAGTCTTAACTGTACCTTGTCTTATTCTCAAAACTCATGTTCTGTTTTACTTCTAATTATTATTAGTCTCTTTCCTTCAAGTATAGCTCTCCGTTACTCTAGCCTATTGTTAACTTGTTCCTCATTTTCTCGTATCGAAACTGTGTGATCATCTGCAAACATCACGCACCACGGTACCTCGTCTCACATGTCGTCTCAACGCTCATACAAGATGGAAAAAGTCTTGTTATCAATGTCAATATTCACATGAATATTATTTTTTCCTGGTCATTATTATAATAATATTTATTTGTACAAATTGAATATTTTTATAATTTAATATTTATTAAATACGATTTTTCCAGTATCAATTAAATATACAATTATCAAAAGACAAATAATTACTGCGGTAACGTTATGATTAAAACTCAAATTATAGCTTATATTTGTCTATAATTACTGTAATAATACATCTTAGTGAAACCGTAATAGTTGGATTATATTAGTACGAATGCATTGATATTACACTATACCCGTGATAAAAAATATACCGTACACAATAATAATTACGGACATTTTTTATTTATTTTTTTTTTTTTTTTGTTTTTAACCGAACCCCTTCGTCACGGACCCGTTACACATCACGCGAGAGAGTATTAATTTTCGTTTCTTTTCCGTTCCGACGCGCGCGCGCACGAGGCAATAATATATATAAATAAAAAAAGGGTGTCCCGGCCCGAAGCGAATGAGATAATTGGCCGGTGATTTACCACCGACTGCAGCAATATAATATTATAAGTGCCGGGAAAACGCTGAAACACGTAATAAATATTATATTATACGCGGTTCGTATACACACATATATAATATCATTTTTTTTAGGTATCTGCGCGGAGTCTGCGCGCGCGTGGTTTGTATATATAATATACCTATTTGTATTTTTTATTATTATTTGTTTTTTTTTTTCTTTGTACATATTGGTTTTGTTTCGGGCGGCGTCTCATTAAAAATACGTTTTCGTGTATAGTAACTGCGGCACACATAGGTACGAACCAATATAAATGTTAATAGTTATCGGTACGAAAAAAACGCACGGTTACCGCCTATTCGTCCCACGCGTTTTTCGCGTTCGTCTCCGTCCCGTCTTTGTTATTTATATACGAATACGACGGCGCAAAAAGGATAAATTCGAGGTGAATAACACGCGCCTCTGTTGTCTCGCCGTATTATGCCAATCATGCTATACTTAAAAAGTCCGACGGAAAAATGCGTAGTGAAAAAAAAAAAAAACCAAAAAAATAAAATTCCGGCGGCGGAAACAGCTATGACGCGACGAGATTTAAAAAAAAAAAAAAAAAAAATGACATACTTCGCGTCTCGGTCGGGCCACCGTTTTTTATACTGGTAGATAGGAAAACGAAAAAGTATTACAGAAGTATGCAGAGTAGTTTGGTTCGATCACCGAACGCAACGATAAATCGTCGCAAACGGAAAACAATTTCAAACGGAGTTCGCGGTTTGCCGCGGGTTTATGGGTGTAGGTTGGAAATCGTGTTGTTTTTCCCGGGTGTTTAACAAAGAACACCCACCGGATGTAAATAGACGAAGTTTCACTGACGGTGAAAATATTCGCCCGATTATAAATGTCCAATCCGTTTTTCTTTCCCGTCCCCGTCGGCTTCGCGTTTTAAGCGCTTCGGTTACGGTCGTTTCGGTCTTGCCGGGCGCGTTCCGGCCGTGTAACGCGCGCGCTCATTTCTGAGCTCTCGTAACGCGTGCGCCGGAATTTGTCGAAATCGGACGCGACGGACGTTTCGCCGCAGCACGCGCGTTTTACCGCTGCCGTCGTCGAACGCCGCCGTCTACGGCTCGTACGGCCGTATCGCATAAACCCGGGCCGGATTTCCGGCGTGTAGGATAACCCCGTGGTCCGGTCACCGTCAATATCCGATTCCCGCTAACGGTAATTAACACGTTACGACGCGCGTTACAATCGTTACAATAATACCAATCGCCACGGCGTCCGCGACAGGACGCGAACGCGTCGTCGCGCGTTCACATTGTTATTTTTCATAATATTATTGCGGGCGGTACCGCGGATACCCGGCCGCACCGGCCTCTACCCGCCCGCGTTACGAGGACCTGCGATATCCATCTGCTAATAATATACACGTACGAACGTATACGCGCGGCGCACCGGCCATTTATCAAATCCGAAACGAGTCGTGCCCGAGTAAATTACACCGGTTGACAGGCAGTTATAATAATAATAATAATAATAATAATAATAAAAAACCAATATAACTGCCGCGGAGACCATTATGCGCTACAGAGTATCGCGCGCGTATGCGTATTGAAAAAAAAAAAAAAAATTATATTATATTATACCGTACGCGCATTATAATAATAATATTATTATTATTGCTGTTGTTGTTGTTATTATTATTACGGCGTGATCGCGACTTAACGCGCGGCGAATTCCATAACCGTTCGCGCATCGCGGTACGAGAACACAATAATAGCGTAATATATTGACTTACGCGTTATCGGTGTCGTTTTTACCGTTTTAAGTCGTTCAATACCCCTCCCCGGAGGATAATCGCGACGACTGTTGGTTAATGTTTTTTTTTTTTTTTTTTAAACGCGTGCACTATTATACGTTACATACATTTTCCCGTTTTTTCTACGTTTCATTCCGGTTTTTTTTCCATTTATTGAGAAAACTCCTGGGAAAATTAAAAAACGGCCTCCTTAGAGCGTCACCTTAGGAAATTCCCTTTCAGAAAAAATGCTACACCTGATACTTCGGTGCAAGATTTCTGGTAGAATTTTTGTACACCAATTTATTCCTCGATCCGATCAGAATCTGAAATACAAAGATAGGTAATAATAATTACACGGGCGTTCGGGCGCTTGAGCAACCGTCGCGCCGGCATATGTTTAGCGGGTAAAGTACCCGTTAGATGTGTTCAACCGGACGATAACAACATGCATAAAACATAATTGAAATAAGTACTTAATTTTTAAAATTTTGAAAAAATTCATGATAACTGATAAATAATCTGCAATGTTTATATTGGAGCACGGTAATTTCTAATCTAATTTATATACCGTTCATAGATCGAATATTCCCTACCGCGTTTATAAGTAGATACCTGTCGACACTATCGTTTCCACTGCGGTTATTGCCTATTCTGTGGCTATATAGGATACCGCAGTTATTGCAAATGATAATATCTTGCACATATCTGAGCAATGAGTAGAAGATTAGTAGATATACACATATATTATTGCACGTGAAACATACACATATTTTTTTTTTTTCAGTGATAGAAAAGGTATTGACGTTCATGATAGGGCAACCGTTTCAATTCTTTAAAACCTTGTGCGTATGTCTTTAAGTATTACTTAGTTGTACGAGTATACAGGTTAATTAGTAATTCCCTACTCGTGTTTTTTTTCCTCAAGCTTGTCTGTTTATCTACTGCAAAAATGTCGATTCTCTGCAAATCTTCGTATTCTATCGAAATCGTCGATAATAAAAAAGAAAAAAGACGTCCTAGGATAATTGGGACGGATGCAGCCACTGTTATATATAATTGTCAGCAAAAATACACTATTGCTTACGAAAAAACGATTCTGATCGGAGTTCAGTTGACAGTGATGCTTTGCGAACAATATATAAGTCATTTTTTAGTAAAACAATTAAATAGCCTTTATTTATTTTCTTTAATGATATTTGTTTAATGTTGTACCGATTTTCTTAGTTTTCCTACGTTTTTCCCGGTTTTCCCGTGTTTTATCCCGTTTTTTCACATTTGCGGGGAAAACTCTTGGGAAAATCGAAAAATTACTTTTTCTTAAGTACCACGATAGTAAAATTTCTGATAAAAAAAATGTGCACAGGGAAAAAAAATCGTAATATTTTATTATCTTTTGTACATTTTCCCGCTTTTTTTTTCAGTTTTTCAAATTTGATGAGAAAATCGAAAAATGAACTCCCTAAAGTACCACCCCAACAAAATTTTCTTTCAAAAGATGATTAATCGTCTGCATCTTCTGTAGAAAAGTTGTCCACGGATAAAACAGTTATAAAACTATAAGCTTCTTCCCTCCACTCGGAAACTAAAAAAAAACCGTGACAATTTTTACGCCGATTTTACCGTTATTCTATTTCACCATTATAATCGTTGGTTGGTAATATTCTATGTGAACACATTGTAAAACTCCGTTCGAAATCGTTATCGTTCCGTACTATCGCGTTAACGTCAGTGTTTACATGAACGGTCGTTACGCGTGTGCAGTACATAATAATATCGTATAAAAAAATCGATCGCAAAGATAATAATATTACAATATTACACCGGTGTAATTGCGTACCGATTGCGCAATATTATACGCCCTATTGAGGATCGACCGCGGTTACCGCATTTTTTTGACCAACTGTCGTTCGACATCGACCAATAAGGTAGATAACGGCATCTGTTGGAAAACGATAAAGATAAATGAGACTATAATATTAATTATACTAGTCTGTATCTTCTATGTGTATAATATATTTGTAATATTTTAATGCTAAATACTACGCTATATTTAACTGTTATGAATGCTTTGTCTGGGGCTTTTGGCTCTAGACGAAGCGAACGGAGAAAATCAATCGAAAATAAACGCCGATTCGTTATGCAGAACCACGTCGGGCGGTATTTTATTTCGTGAGCACTATGCTAACATAGTATGTCGATAAGCGATCGGGTCGGGTTTCCGAAAACGGTTCTCACCTTTGCGAACAAGTGCGAACGAATCACCGCGGTGTGTAAACGATATTTTTAATATAGCTATATATTATAGAAATTTACGTTGCTATTTTAAAATCGACCGTGTTTCTTGTTTAAAAATAACAAAAATTACAGTATTTTAGAGCTAGAGTTTGTTTTTTTAAACTTTCAGAATAAAAAATGCCGATAAAAGTTTATACGTTCCGAGATAAAGAGTGTATTGTCGAGACTCGATCGCCCTGCTCTACGCACGTGAAACATTATAGGTACCTGTATAGATGATCAGTGATATCCCGGCACGCCTACTATGATACTATGATACTTATATACGTGATAATATATATGCTGGTAGGAATTTTTCCCCGAAATCCTTCGTAACCGCCTTTGTTACCGATAACCCCCCCCCCACCCCCTCAACCCGATAACCGATATATTTACCGTTGTAATGTGTGAGTGTGTGACACGCGCAGACGAGTACGTACGTCGAACCAAACTGCGTAAAATCAGATCAAGTGTGACCACTCTGTGTCTACCGCTATGCACACACATTACTCGTATTACGCGTAGTAATTAATAACCGATTAACAGTATACTCACTGTTCGGATAGTTGAATACTAATTGCTGATGTGTGTAAAAGAAAAGCGATTGCACCGGCCGGGAATCGATTGTCTGTTGGGCCGGGGGATTCACGAAAACGGTCGCGATTGTTCGGACCGGGCCGGCAAACGAAATGTTTCGCCGCATCGCCATAAATCGAGAACGATTCCGCTGACTACACTTATATAATACCGATTCACGCCACCGGCTCTATACCTTATATTCTGTGTTGTCACCGGTACCTATATAAATATAACACGTATCATTTTTATCGTGATACCGTACCAATGAAATTTATTCGAACACGCCTCGCGTATGTACGATTCGAAATCATCCACCGTCGTCGCTAGACACGTTGGGACGACTACGCGATAGGCAGGTATAGGCAATTAAAAATCGTGTAGAGTTTTTTTTCCTTTTTTTTTTTTTTTTCGGTCTTAAATGGAATTAATCCGTACAAGGTAACGAGTAGCGGAGGACGGGGGGGGGGGCGGGAAACGGACGGGAATATTGATCGATGACTACAACGAAACCGTGTAGCGTCGCGCGACCTTACGCAGGTGTGAAGTCGTAAAAGAAGATAACGTTAATGAAAATAAATAGAGTTATATCGGACGCAACACCGTAACTCGTATACCCGTACTCGCTAACGCGTGCACGCGCGTTCGGCGGCCGTACTCGTATACCCGTATATAATATTAAAAAAAAAAAAAATACATAAAAAACGCGCGACCAGGAAAGCGATTGCGCGACGACAGCTATTTATTATTATCGTTATCGTTATTATCGTTGTCGTTGTCAATGTAGGATGCGGAATTACGCGTTAAAAAGCGCGCGGCGGGGCGATACGGCGGCGATGTGGGGCGACGCGCGAGGAGACGCCCGGCCGTGGTCGCGCGCGCGGACGGGGAAAATGCCAAATGACATGATCGACTCGTACGCGCGTACAACAATAACAATAATAACAACGACGACGACGACGATGACAATACGTGTAATATCGTGTTCCCATTGCCCGATGTACACTCGCGTTTAAATTACATTGTATATATATATATATACGAGGTGTGGCTATTAAACAACGAGACTGCTCGCCTAGAGGGCGCCCTAGATGGGTGGTGAAAATAACGAGTAATGCGTTGGGTATCTAGATATCTTATCTATGCGCGTACCGAAACGAGTTTTCGTCACTATGATAGTGTTTGTGCAATAGTGGTTTGGAACGAACGTGTTTTTGTCTCGTGCCGAAAACCGTGTGTGTCGAAAAACATGAGCAACGGATAAACGTAAAATTTTCTCGTCAAACTAAAAAAAAACTCCAACTGAGTGCTATAAGTTGTTAAAAGTGGCCTATAGTGAGGATTTCCCATCTCGGGCGCGTGTTTTTGAGTGGCATAAATTATTTTCTGAAAGTCGGGAGTGCACCGGAATCCAATTCAGTCGTAATCCAAATTCAAAACCGTTTTCTTCGATATCAACGGCATCGCGACGACTGAATGGGTTCCACGGGGTCAAACTGTGAACCAACATTACTATTGACAGTTATGACATAACATGACAGTTTTGGCAACATTGCGCGAATGAGTTCGTAAGAAACGGTCGATATTGTGGAAAAACAAGTCGTGGATCTTGCACCAGGATAAGGCGTGGAGCGTTATTTGGCCGCTTAAGGCACTCCAGTACTCGAACACGCGTCTTACTCACCCGACTTGGCACCCTGCGACTTTTACTTGTTTCCGAAGATAAAGTCTGCCTTAAAAGGAATCCGGTTTGAGTCGACGGAAGAGGTGAAACGAAAACCGGCGGAACTCCTGAATGGTCTTACGAAAACAGACTTCCAGCACTGCCTCGAGCAATGGAAGAAACGAATGAAACGGTGTGTGGCGAGGGGAGGGGAGTATATTGAAGGGGAGCATTTGAATGTAGAATAACTTTTATAATAAAACACTTTTTCGTAACCAGTCTCGTTATTTAATAGCCACACCTCGTANGGAAAGACCGCGGGCCGAGGACGACAGCGGCTCGGCGGCGGTTCGGCTGTCGTTCGCGTGTCAGTACCGCAAGAGTCCGGGGACGCGGGTTTCGCGAGCGCGCGGCGGCCGCCGGGCGGGCGCGTACCTAACGACACGCGGCCCCGGCAATGACAAAGGGAACGGGAATTAAACGATCGGGCCGCGCCGATCGCTCGGCAACAGCGTAACAACGACGCAGTGTCCGGCGTTGTCCCGCTCATTTATTTGTATAATAATTTTATGACGCGCGCGCCGCGGGAACGGAAACTCCGGCGAGCGTTTACGGCGGTTCGCGGCGGTTTTATTCATGCGCGACCGCCGTTTTCGGGACTCCGGAGAGACGTGAACGCTGCCGCGCGGCAGCGGTCGCCGAGACCGTCGTTCGACATCCGCGGCGAATACACGTGCGGTCGCCTATGCCATGTACGTATATATACGGACGGGGGCTTGCGCGGACCTCACCGACACGGGGGGGGGCGGGGGAGTCGAGAACGGCGAGAGGGGATGGCGGAGGAGGAGGAGGAGGAGGAGGAGGAGGAGGCCGCCGGGCCCGATACGAAACCGAACGCTCCTTATTAAGGCCGCCGGAGCCGGTTTCCCGAGTTTTCTCCGGTTTCGCGCAGTTTCGAAAACCGTGCGAGTACTGACGAACGCGTGAGTGCGCGTGATCGGCGAAATACGTTGCGCGATTACGACCCGCCGGCCGGTGTATTATCCGCGGTTTACGTCGGCTCCGAAAGCTGCGATTCGCTAACGATCGATTAACATTGTACGCTGTAGACGAGAAAAAAATTAAAACAAACATAAACCGACAACCAGTAAACGTTTCGGCGAATTCGCCATTCGCGGTTAACGTTTTTTAGGCATTGCGCTCTTCGAACAGTACTTATACGGTCTACGAGGTCTGTAAATAAAGTAATGAGACTGATATCGTAGCTTTTTATATGATAACACCAATGACTTTCCGTTTGAAAAGGTTTGTAGATAAACATTTAATGTACCTTCAGTACGAATTTAAACTCCGTAGTGTCGCGTGTTGGTCTGTGACAATTATTTTCGTAAACCGATTTTATTTACTACGTTCTGAAAATGAGCGACAACAATTTTGAGCAACGGTGTGCTATCCGATTTTGTTTCAAACTTGGACACAGTGCGACAGAAACTTTTCAAAAGCTCCAACAAGTATATGGAGAAAGTGTACTTTCAAGGGCTCAGGTTTTTAGGTGGTTTAAGGCATTTTCTGAAGGCAGAGAGGCGATTGAAGATGAACCTCGCAGTGGAAGACCTTCAACTGCAAAAACTGATGAAAACGTCATCAGAGTTCGAGATCTTGTCCGATCCGATCGTCGGTTGACCGTCAGAATGATCGGAGAACAGTTAGGATTGACTCACACCACCGTTCATCACATTTTGACCAATGATTTGGAGATGAGAAAAATTTGTGCAAAAATGGTTCCTTGGCGCCTTGGCGCCACACAGCCATTTCAATCAACCAGTTTTTGGCAACCAAAAATATTCCTGTGGCCCCTCAACCCCCTTATTCACCCGACTTGAGCCCTTGTGACTTTTTTCTCTTTCCACGAATAAAGATTCACCTTAAAGGACGACATTTTGGGACACTAGAAAATATTCAATCATCTGTGACCGATGAACTGAAAGCTATTCCAGTAACTGAGTTCCAGAACTGCTATAAACAATGGAAACATCGACTCCAGCGCTGTGTGGATTCTCAGGGCAACTACTTTGAAGGAGACAATGTAAAGTAGTCATTTTAGTTTAATAAAAAAATTTTGAAAAATCAGTCTCTTTACTTTATTTACAAACCTCGTACATGCGTAGGATCGATATTTATCCTGACGAAAGGCGGAAGAAAACAAAACACCGACAGTTCGGAAACTAAGAAAAAATTAATCATTATCGACGGGAAAGTGACACGGAACGATCGGCATGTTTTAATTTTTTTTTTTGTTTCTCTCTCTCACTTAAAGCGTACCTGAACGTACCTCGATCGTTTCTATGCAAGAAAAGTTTTTACATAGACTGCTTTATAAAATACAAAATAAACGAAAAAGAAAAAGAAAAGAAAAACACATGCATTTTAAATGGGAAGCTTTACCTCGTTACCGGGGGACTTGAGAATATTCGCAGCGAGCTCAAATAGGGCTCAATATATATTTTGTATTCTTTAGAATCGAAAAAAAAAATAAGAACCACACTAATAATCGAATTATACGCGATTCGCACCTTCTGCTGAGAAAATAAATGCGATCGCTACAACGACGGTCATATTAGCATATAACGCTCGTAATATTATTATGGTCATTATTGGCACGATTGAACTACAACGGCGAACCCTGGCGATGAATACCGCGAGCGCTATCGATTTTTGCGTGATGTTTACCGCGATTAAAGTGCGTTAATTCACAATCCGCACAATGTTGTAGGTTTAAAATTAAAATTAAATATGCATAATGTATAATTTAATACGTTTCGCTATTCATTATTACGTTCTGTGCAAACATCGTGCGGCGCTATGCACGCAGAAAAGCGGTCGGGTCAGTTTATTTTTTTTTTTTTTTAATTCGCGCTAATAGCTCGGCCGCGAGAACGGAGAAATTTTTACATTATCATTATTACTACGCGTATAGTATAGCAAATACCTTTAAAAAATTCTATACACACGAAAAATAATATAGCTAATAATAACATATACACGTATATACCTATACATAATAGTCTATTAATCGGACTGCTTGTGTTGCTGCGGTTAATCGGATAAACGGTACGATGTAGGAAAAGTCGATTCGATCCAGTGAACGTTAGAATACAGAGTGATCCATTTATCGCGCGCCGGCGATTTTCTCGGCGGATGTTTCAAATGAATTCGCAGGTTTCTATTTTTTTCAATCGTTATGGAACACAGTTGAGGTTCCGTTTTAACACCATTTACAATTTTTTTTCACCACCCCCCCCCGATACTCCGTAAAACACAGAGTGTGTATAGGTTGAGCCCACCGTTTATGGGATTACAGCAGTCTGAAGTGTAGACCAGAGGCGATTAATGGGATAGGGTAATCGCGTCTAAAAACGGATATTGAGTTACCGTCCATCTCTGCTCGTCCGGCCCTGGTTTTAAACTGCATTATAACCCATAAACGGTAAATAGCGTTGCTTTGCCTTCGAAACGCGCGGTACTAATTAAACATCAACTAAAACCAACGGTTCCACTGGAATACTGTTGGGTAAGCAACACCTCCGTACTCAGATAGCGTTGGATTATAAAACACGATTGTATTATCGTATATAACGGTTGAAAAATGTTTTCCTATATTATAAAATATAATAGGGGCACCTTTGTTCGTTAAAAAAAAAAAAATCATTCGGACGGAAATTATTATTTTACGCATTCAGCAATTTTCAATCGTCGCATGCCTACTACACTACCAGTTGTCGTGCGGTCGCTACATTATCGCACGTTCAACCGTCTCCGCTATTGACGGTGTACGCCAGCGCAATATAATGTAAACGGGAGTTTCGAGTTCGTTCGAAATCCTCCGAGAACATCGCCGGTCCGCGTGATCAATGAATCACCCTGTACATAACGTGTGGGTGGGTGGGAGTGAGGGAGGGAGGGAGGAGGAGGAGGAGGAGGAGGAAGGAAATAAACGTCGAGTATCCGCGGCCCGGACGTCGTATTTAATCGGTCCTTATAACGCGTATTATGAATTGCGGTCATTTACGGGCGCGCGGTCACTAATGATTTTAATTAAATTTCCTCGTCCGCAAACGGACAGCGCTGCACGATCGACCGAGTGTGCACGCGAAACGAGAAACCTATCGTCGGACACGCGTTATTATTTCAAAACGGTCCGCGGTCGGAAAAAAAAAAAAAATTATAATACCATCCAATAATCGTTGTGGTGGAAAAAAAAAATCGTGTTGTACCGACGAAAATGTAATATTTGTTTACGACGAGTATAATAATCGTTATCATGGCTATTCAAACATTATCGGTACCTATAATATTACACGTAAATACTCGCCGACTTTCACGTCGACAGCGATGCGGGCGCACGAAAAAAAAAAAAAAACAAAAAAATTATATAATCATACGCATTGCGGTGATCACGAGATCTGTCGGGGCTCTATCGGCGGTAGATCTTATACGTTAGAAAAACACACACGTAAACTTTTTTTTTTTTTTTTTTTATCTCGTACACAATCCATACGCGAATATCGTGTTCACCGTTCGGATTGCGCCGCGTTATTACGGTATTATTAAAATAATTAATAAGCCGCGATAGCCGGACACTACCGATATATTATGGCGCACACATCGATCAACAGCCGTGTTAAATATAAATTAAAATAATAATAAAAAAAAAAAACGCGCGCGCGACGTTATCGTATATTATCGTCCGTACGGTTCAGTTCTTCGAATGCGTTACGTTTTCTGAACCGACGTGATTTCCGGCCGACCCGTCGTTTCCCGGCACACGACGCAGGCACATGTGACGCGCCCGGCGTTTCCCGCGCCAAAAGACATCGGTTTGTGCGATGTAACGTTTTTTTTTTTTTTCTCTCTCTTTACACAGGATATAACCGACAAACAAAATTCGATTTTCGGACCGAAAACGCCGACAACGTCGCGTCGGCCCCCCCCCTACCATTTAGAGGCCGACGCGGGTCCGCAACAGCAAGCGTCCGAGTATCCGTTCGCTCGAGTAGCGTTGTCCGCGGTCCGGAACCAAATCTATGCGAAGTTTCGTTTTTCAACGCGCGTCCGCAAACGGACTTTCGCGTTTATTCGCGGTATTGGTACGGTTACGCGGGACATTTCCGAGCGGACGCCGCGCAGCGAGCGAGATCCCACTCCGTACCGGATGTCCGACGGACTTTACAGGCGGAAAACCTCGTTGAGAAAACGCTTCGCGCACGGCGGCGGCGTCGGATCGGATCGGGCGGCGCGCGTTTTTCAAACGCGTGGGGGGGGGGGAAATTCGAGAGAGACGGACAAATATAACGTCGTGACGATGTACGGAGGAGTGAACAGTAGCAAAAAAAAAAAATTTTGCGGGGAGGGCGCGCGGTTACGTACAGGTTACGCGTGTAACGTTCTATAACAATGACGATACGGGCAAGCGCGCGTACCCGTGTTACGGCGTATCGTATATTCGTACAGTGCGCGTGTATTTGTAATGCGCGCCGCTTCCTCGATAATCGCGCGGTTAATATAAAAATGGGACCGGTTTTGCGCCTCGTTGTGCGCGCGCGCGCGCGCGTGTTGTTGTCAATTAAATCGGGTATTCTAATCGGTACTAATTTCGTCGATAATGCACACCGGGCAACAGCGACGGACGCGCGAACCGGTTTCCCGCGGTACGGAGTCGGTACGGTATTATTTAGTACACCCGTACACGGGCGTACGGTGTGGCATTATTTCGTTATAATACGCACAACCACCACTACTCTACGCAAACGATATTATTATGTACGAGTATAGAAAGCAGAAAAAAAAAAAAAATAAAAAAAAAAAATTACGAACCGCGTAAATATACCGTGTCTACGCGTAACATACCGGTGTTGTCTGCTCGTGGACGACGTCGTCCGTCGGAACGGGCGGGACGTGCCCCCGTCTCGGCTTTTCCGTACTTGCGTGTGAAAAATCCGCGTGAAATAGCGTTTCCGGGAAAAAAAAACAGGGTGAACTGCTGCGCGCATTCCAAACAAAGTACCGCGGTATCGAAATTCTGCATTATTTGAGACACGGCGTGCAAACATTTAGAGAGAGTTTTCGGTAGCCGAAAAAGTGTTTTCTGAATAAAAAAAACACACGTTTTCAGAGTAATACAAAATGTAAAAACATAAAAGTTGTAATATAAAAAAAAAGAAGCTGTTCTAGGATAATAATAGGGACGTGTGCAGTCACTGCTGGCGGTGGGAAGTCGGGAAGATAAGATATAGAGGAGAATTTAATACATATATATACGCGACGATTACCCTTGGCTAACGAAAAAACGATTCTGAGCGGAGTTCGGTTAATAGTAATGCTTTATCGACAATATACATGTCATATAATAGGGAAAACTCCTGGGAAAATCTAAAGATGATCTCCTTAAAGTACTTCTCCAGTCCGATTACCTTTCAGAAAAAAATGCGATTATTGTAAATCGGAGCAAAGAAAAGTTGTCCGCAGAAGAAAAAAAAAAAAAAGTTATCGTAAAACCAATATTTTCCTCGCTCCATCACTCAGAAACCAAAATAATACATCGTTCTCGTCCTGGATTTTTGAATACGGGCGGCCTAGAATGTACGATGGTATAGATAACGGCGGACATTAACCATACTTACGGTTGACGAGTAAAAGTCAAATTAAATTTGTTAATTGTTTAAAACTATTTATTTTTTTTTTTTTTCACTCACCCGCAGTCAATTATTTTATCGTTTACCAATCGGCTCAACTATTGATCCAATAAGTTTTCTTTCGGCGCGTAAACTCGACCGTTCACGGTACTGTTGTTTGCATACGCGTCCAGACGCTCGAAACCGTTGTTTTTTTTTTCTTTTTCCGATGATTTATCGTCTGCCATTAAAACACACTCGTACGTACAGGTCTATATACAATATACCTTATCCACTTATCTCACCTCCGACGGGGCACCGGCCTACCCGCGGTGCGAAACACTCTAACCCGACATTACTGCGTCTATTACGTTCACGGCTGCAGTCGGTTCCGTATCAATAATAATATAATTATATTATTATTCCGCGGCGCGTTACATAGCGGTGTATACTTGCGCGGATTTTGGAAACGATTAACGATTCCCCGGCACGTTATGTTCGGCGCGAGTCTGACGGCCCGACGGGAATTTAAGTGCCTGGTAAAAAAAAAAAACACCGTACAATAATAATTATCGCGTCGAATTAGAGGGTGCGCTGTCGTTATAAACGTCTGACGTTTACCCGCTGCGAACCGCTTCTGACACGTCTTCCAATAAAATAATATACCTACTTACCTGCTGTACCTCGTACCCGTATATAATAGGTAACGTAACAGCGTACACACGAATGAACACCCGATCGGACGGGATTGATTGGGGCGCGCGGAGCGAAAAAAAAAAATGAAAAAATGTAAAATAAAAAAATACGAGTCCCCCGTGTAATTACACCCTCCGCCGCCGCCGCCCACCGCGCTCGCGGTTCTCGACGTTAAATAATAATAATAATAATAATATACGGACTCGAATACGCCTTCCAATTTACCTCGTTTAGCTAATATACCGTTGCCGCCGCCGCCGCCGCCGAGGACGTCTAATATGGGCAATCAATAAAAAATTAATAATAATAAAAAAAAAAAAAAAAAAAAATCGGACGGAGAGAACGAAAATAAATAATATTACATGCCCGTATCAAACGGGCAACTGTACGGTCGCCGTCACAATAAACCAGTGGTCGCCAAACATTCGCCCGGATCCGACCGGTCGATCTTTCTGCACGGACGCGGGTTCGCGCCGCGAATCGTAGTGCCGAAATATGAACGGCGCGTGTGGATTACCCCCGGCGGATCGCGTTCATAGATTATTTTCGTATCGGTTTTCTAATAAGTATTTCGTAAACCGTCGTACTCTGCGTGGTCGCGGTCGTCGAAACAGCCTACGCGGTTTTCTGCCGGAATACTTGCGAAAGGAAATCGGCGTGGGAAGGGGAGGGGGAGGGGAGGGGTACTTTGAGGAGGTTATACTACGGTTTTTTTCCGAAAAGTTTTCTCGTCGAATTCGGAAAAAAAACCGAAACAGAAAACGGGAAAACGTACGAAAAATAATAAAATATTACGATTTTTTTTGGCTGTGCGCGACTTTTTTTTTTTATCAGAAATTTCGCTCCGACTTTTGATGATAGCAATAAAAGGAAATTTCACTAGCGAGGTACTTTGGAAAAAGGTAATTTTTCGATTTTCCCAAGAGTGTTCCCAGCCAATGTGAAAAACGTAGGAAAACCGAGAAAATCGGTACAACATTAAACAAATATCATTAATGACAATGTACAAAGGCTATTTAATTGTTTTACTAAAAAATCACTACACATATATTGTTGACGAAGCATCACTGTCAACTGAATTCCGCTTCGTTTTTTCGTAAGCAATAGTGTATTGTCGCTTACAATTCAATGTATTGAATTATCTGTAACAGTGGCTGCATCCGTCCCCATTATCCTAGGATGTCTCTTTTATGTATATTTTTTTCTGGAATCAAAAGAACGAGCGCGAACAAAAAGTTTTGGAACCGGATACGCAAACATAACTGAATGGTTCGATATTTAAAATTAATTCTGAATTTCTGAAACAAGCGTGTACCCAAAAATACCCAAATCTCTCGTCCTTTGTACCACTAAATTATGTTTGTTCAACTTGGCTTTTGTGAGTCAATTTTTTTGAGTATGAAATACTTAAACAACAAATATCGGGCAAGAACGACAAACAGTGATTTCGCAGGAATTTCAATTAGATTCGAGTTGAAGAGCAACCAAGTCTAATTGTACAATTGTACTACACCAGAATTCTCAAAACTTACTATTCAAGGCATCGTAATAAACTTAGATACTGTTTTTTTTTTTCATAAAATTCAACGAAATTATTCAACTTGGTCTACGACGACACGCGAATGTCTAACGATCGTTAGTGTTGATGTTCGTCATATTGTTTTCACAAACCGAATCGCGTAGTTTTTTTCGATTTTTGTTGGTTTCTACTGTTTAATTGTAACTATGCTCAATCGGGTTCCAGCCTTATAAATTAATAGCTACGCTATCCTATGGGTTATTCGTAAAAAAAGTAAAAAGTAGTAGAAATGCGTAAACTATCAAATGGTTTTAATCGAAAACGATGTTCGATCAATTTTGAGAATATGACCCTTTATATGCTATCATTTTTTAAACGGTTCTCTTTTTCTTTCGCTGTTCATATATATAATAGATATACGGTTTTAAATCACACAAATTAGATTATCCCATCTTATGACGACACCGTTAATCTCTTCGGATACTATCGGACCGTCGGCGCGGGAAACAACATTATTACCGTTCACTCCCCTAACGGGTAATCGAGGTATTATTTTATTGTACCGTGTCGCTGAAATGTCTCTGTCCGGTGACTCAATAATAATCTATACGGAATAACAACCCGAAGAATACGATTTTTTATTTAGTCTTATTAGTAAGGAAACGTGCGAAATTATTATCGTCGTTATTATTGTCGCCGGTCCTGCGCTCGCCGAACGGCCGCTCGTCGCTCACTATTATTGTCGTTATCGTTATTGTGACGCGGGGCACGTCGCTCGTGTCGACCGGCACTGTACGANCAACATTATTACCGTTCACTCCCCTAACGGGTAATCGAGGTATTATTTTATTGTACCGTGTCGCTGAAATGTCTCTGTCCGGTGACTCAATAATAATCTATACGGAATAACAACTCGAAGAATACGATTTTTTATTTAGTCTTATTAGTAAGGAAACGTGCGGAATTCGATCGTGTAAAATAATTTAGTGGGTACGTTTGAATTTTCGCGTTTATTTAATATTAAAAGGCAGCACGAGCCCGGATGTCTTAATTTCCGCATAAAAATATATAGTTTCCGCAGCGAGCGCTCCCGTGATGTGCCGTTGTTCTGACCTCGACTAACGTGTCGCCGCACGACGTTTTTCTCAGCCGCAGAATAAAGCCGAACGGTTAACGGTCCACGGGGGGGGGGGGAACATTGCGCGGATAATTGCGGTACGTCGAAAATCGATTTTCCGACATTTCCGTAACGTTTCGACCGGTGTCGCCGTTCTCCCGGCCGGCGGCGCGGTGGGCACAGCGGTAGAGAGCGCGACGCACCGCAACAGTGATAACGATACGTTCACCGGTTCGCGATGGACCGTAATGAACAACAACGACAATCATTGTCGCGGCGCGACGGCAACGGCGGAACGCCGCGTGTCGATTGAGACGTCGGGCGGCGGCGACGGCTCGACGGGACGCGGTCGACGGCGTTTGCCCTAAACGGTAAACGGCCCGCACGCGACGCGACAATCGTTGTAATAACGGCCCGTTCGCCCGGGCACCCGTGCGACAATAACGACAATAACCGGTAGACTCCGGAACGTTGTAACGATAACGCGCGAACGTCTGAACGTTACGGGCCAGCGTAATGATATCGGAGACACCGTGTCGCGGTTCGGGGCGCGTACCGCCGTCGTCGTTATTATTGTCGCGGGTCCTGCGCTCGCCGAACGGCCGCTCGTCGCTCACTATTATTGTCGTTATCGTTATTGTGACGCGGGGCACGTCGCGCGTGTCGACCGGCACTGTACGATACGATTTCCGTCCCGGCTGTCGTGCCGGGCCGTTCATCGCAGACGCGCGCCCGCGTAATAATTACGGCCGCGTTTATACGGAGCGAACGGCGTCCTCGGCGGGCCCGACGGGGCGCGCTGTCGTCGTGCCGGCGAGAGCGCGGGCGTTTCACGCGCTCGCGTCCTGCGCTCGAAAGCTCGCGGAAATCGCGGGAAACGGAACGGCCGCGTTATGCGTCCGGTGTTCCGAAATCCGATCGGGTCGTCTCGCTCCGGGTAACGGGCGGTACAGTAAAACCGACCGACTCGGCAGGTCCGCTTGGAACTCGCTTGGTTTCGGTTTTTACTGGTCGAAGCGCCGATTGTGCGATTAAAAGAGACCGGACGTCCCGGAGGCCGCGCGTTTCTGTTTTCAAACTCATTTCTCATAACGTCACGGTCGTTTCGAAAACGATCAATTAGGTTTTACGTATTGAACGACGTATTTCAACGTTACACGACCGGAATAACGGGGGGGGGGGGAAACGTATCGTTTCGCCCGTTCCGACATATTCGTCCTTTTTTTTTTATTTTCAACAATAGGCGCTTTTTGAAGCTCCGAAGCGAAAACCGAGCGAGCTCTGCGCGGACGACCGTGTTTAGATGGATTTCGGTACACCGCTCGTCAGTTCGAGCGAGACGGCGCGTCGTGCGAATTAGCGTCCGCCCGGCGCGATAACGTTCGATATTACGGAGACCCCGCAGCGGGGCGATCGCCGGTTCTCTCGCACGTTATTCTAATGGTCCGGTGTATGTGTGCGAGAACGTTCGGCGGTAAAACGAACCTAACCCAATCGCAGAAGCGACGCGTACAGTCTGCTCGCTGTCCGCCCGCCGACGGTTCCGTTATTTCTACTGCTGCCGTTACTGCAGCGACCCCGAGCACTGGTATTCGGTTGTTTTCCTACCGAGCGAATCCTTGGATCTCAATACAAAAACCGATTTTCGGTCCGATTGAGCTATTGATGATATTCGTCCGGCCCCGTCGAGCTCTCCGATCGGCCTCGGATGTGACCCCGCTGCCGCGCGCAACGCGATATCACGTGAAAACGTCGGAACGTCAAAAGTGCGGCGGACTCCGCGACAATTCAGACGTCCAGTACACCGTCGTGCGGATGGGCGCACGCACCGGGAAACCGTAATTTTCCCGGTAAAAGCCCTCCTGCGCATATCACGTTGAAGTGCCTCCGGGACTACACAACCGATCGGCGGCGTTTCATTTGTGCACCGTAAACGCCCGACTTTAAAGGGGCTCATTCGAAAAAGTATATATTTTTTTTTTCAACTATACACTGCGGTTTCGAGTTTACGGCGCGAATTCGCCGCGTCGATACGCGTTGTGAATACCGTTAACCGACTGTGCATACAGGGTGTAACGGCGCGTTCGGATAACGCGACGCGCCATTTATTATCTGTCATGGGTTTACGGCGTTTTCGACGGCTCTGGGCACTCGGAGTGATTCGCGCCAGCCGAAAACTACCGTGCGTTGGTTATCGCCGAATAATCATTATTAACAAACCCGGAGGAGAGACGGCAGGTGAAAATTTATCGACGCGCTCGCACCGGGCACGCCCATCGATTAAGGGCATAATAATAATAATAATAATAATATGCGAACAAACATCGTGTCGCATTATAGTGCCGGTGCGCACAAACGGCGAACGTTTTAGAACATTCACGTCGCGTCGCCGACACCACACCACGGCGACCGCCGTCAAAACGAATCCGTTCCGGAGAAAACCGCGACCGCGGTGCTCCGACGCGCGACCGCGCTGTTAGCGTCTCGCTGCCCGGGTTGAGGGGCCCGGCTGGTGAATCGTTCCGAAAAAGCTTTACGAAACCGTCCGGCGTCGGGTCGTTAGATTTCAATCAATCGGTTTTTCGGTTTGTTCGCGAACGCCGAAAACCGTCCCGCAACGATAAATAATTACGACGGCGGCCGCAGATCTTGAATATAAAATGTCCGCGTTTAAAACTGCAGCGCGCGCCGCGCCCGCCGTCGGACGTGCGGTTTTGAAACCGACCGGAGTTTTCCCCGTGCACGCGGTTCATACCGGTCAGAAGGTTTGGTCGACGTGTACAACGGTCGCGTGTGACCACTATTCCGGTGTACATTGCTAAAGAAATTTTCTAAGCGTTTGTTCGTGTCGCGGAAAACACGGGGGCCTCGCGTCGTAATTTTCGAAAACGACTGACCGTGAGCTCGAAACACGCGGGGTCGTATGATTTCCGATCAATTTCCACGGGCCGGGAGAAATTGTCCACGCAGTACACGATATACCCGGTCGGTTTATACCTCGGTTCATCTTTTTATTTGGCGAACCTCTCGGGGACGGGCGGAGGGGGAACTGTTAAATACGCGTCTATGTATATAGGTACGTTTGTTTTTTTTTTTTTATTAAAATTATATGCATCGCGTTTAGCCGGAGTATTTAAAGAAATTTGTTTTTTTTTTTTTTTTTTTAAATATCTAACGCCACCGCGCGATTTCATTTGCGCGACGGCTCTTGTAACGGGTTAAAATAACAAAAACAACACGTTTCGTTCGTCCGGCATGCGCGTATGTGTAATGCGTTATAATTAAATACAGGTTTACGCGCGTCGGAGGTAATAACAATCAAATTATTATTGCAATCGCTCGACGTTAAAATAATTCCTATATAAGTAATACTCGTATCTTTTTTTTTTTTTTATTAAAATTATATGCATCGCGTTTAGCCGGAGTATTTAAAGAAATTTGTTTTTATCGCGTAATTGCACGGTAATCATATATCCGTATAATAACGCGAATAAATGAATGAAAAACGCCTCGTCGAGTCGTGCAATAATAACAATCATTAATAGTTATGAATTTTTAATCGTGCATCGTATATCGCGCCGCCCGAGGGGTTTTCTTGAAAAAATGTCGACACGCGAGCATTTAAAATAATATTATGTATTTAAAGAGTTAAAATTATACGCGTTTCGATCACAATTACCGTCAAATTCACGTGGTAAAACAGAAAAAAAATCGTTTTTTACCGGTTCAAAAAAACCTACGGAACTGTAATTATACCAATATTGTTGTACACCGTGGTGACCATACGTCTTGTTTTATGCAGAATTGTCTTTTTTTTTAGATTCTGTGTGGCACGAGGAATGTGTTGGTTTTACAGTGATATTTATTTTATTTTTTTCTTTTATGTGAATACTTTTTCTACCAGAAAGCATACTCCGATTATCAAGTATAGCACGTTTTTTGAAAGTGAGTGGTACTTAAGATAGGCCGTTTTTCGAAATTCTCATTAATATTCGAGATAATGAACAAAACCTAGTTCTTTAGGTAAAAAAGATAAGATAAGATTTGAAAATAAGGTTGTCATTGGCAACCGTTTTTATTTATTTTTGTTATTAATAAGTTTTTATTAAGTTTTTTAAACAATCATCGTTGTCACGGAAAGGCGCGTTGTTGTAATAATTTCACAATAATAATACGACACATAAATTGTTGACAAAGCAGCACTATCAACTAAACTCCGCTCAGAATCGTTTTTTCGTTAGCAATGGTTTATCGTTGCTATAACATATAGGGAATTTATTAAACTATGTAGGTAACTAAATGCGCATTATAGTCGCCTCAATGCGGTCATAAGTGGTAATACAACATGCTAAGCGATCATATTATAAACAAATAAAAAAAAATAAATATACATTATAAATAGTTTAATGAATCACAAAACTACCAGAGGCCAGGTACATGTTGTAGGCAATAAAAAAAATACGTGAACCACGATTAGACAGAGGCCTTAAGTATATATATTCTGCCACAGCCAAAAAGGTATCAATATATATTATAAAATATCTATATGGTTGCGTCTCACTTTTTCAACTTTTAATCTAATCTACTCGGGCAAGTAGATATTATTTACTTTTTCATGGGCGATACGGAAAAATGATACAATCTGAAATACAAGATATTCGGAAAAATAATAACAGTTTTAATAAATAAAATTTGATTTGAAGAACACATTGTGGAACTTTAATTTTTCCGATTTGAATTTAACGTATTGTACTTAATATTACTTTAAAGCTAATTTCAATAAAATATAAAATTGTTTTTGCCAAAAGTGAAAGTTAAACTTGTTTGTTTAAAGTTAGATATATTATAATTGCTATTTTAGTTTAAATATTGTTTACAGGTAGTAGCTAAAAGAAAAAAAAAGTTTGAATTACATTTTTCATTAAGTTGAAGTTTTCTGTTGTTTTTAATATCTCATGGTATTTATTTTTTTTTTTTTAATTACATTTTTATAAATAGATATCTTATACCTTTTAGCGTTGGTAATTACATAGCACATTTCTTACACACATAGGTTACACACAAGGTACACAAGGTTAAAATGTTAGTTACACCAAAATGTGATTAACCGATTCAGTAAAACTTCTATGATATAATAAAGATAATTAGTTACACAGTTTATTCTCATCACTAAACCGTTAATTCGTACTGTTTTGGGAACTAAATGAGTTTGACCGAGAATGGTATACAGCAGTAATAAACGACAGAAATGAAATAAAAAAACACAATTTAAATTGTCACTGGAAAAGAAAGGAAAAAAAAAATTGTATCATTCGTCAGTCTTTTTAGAATTAATACAATATCACATTGATCAACGTGACAAAGGGTATCTTTGGACAACCTTTGGTACAAAACTTAATTCTCGAAAGAAAAATAAAAAAACAAGATTAAACAACCGTTACACATTTTGTTTTAGAGTTTGATACGCCTAAATCGATATTGAAAAAAGAAAAAAATAATATTAAACAATTCAACAGTTCGACTTTCTATGGGAGGAAAACGCGTTTCGGGGGTGGGACCAGGGCACTATGCTCCGTGAATCGAGTGCCGACGAGCCGTAACGTCTTAAAAAAATTATCTGAGAATGTCAGCGTCGGATTTTCATAATTTATCGGGCAAGTGATATTTACTGTGATTGTAAACGATTACTCAAATTACGGTATTCCAAACGCCACGTCAAAATAACAATAGGTCGGGTGCATTTTAACGCTCTCGTGAAAAGAAAATAGTACACGCGAAGAAAACGCGTCTAGATTACACGACGAACGTTTATAACGCATTATAGTACACCGTATTCAGTGTATTTTGTTTATTATTGTTATTGTAGCCTGACGATCACTCGCTAAGTCAAAACTAGTTGTCACTTTCACGAGCGTTTATCAAACACTCTAGGCATTATTTTCCTTATATGCATACGTATTATATTCGTACGGTGTACACTTATTTCGTGTGCATACTGTTATTTTTATAAATATGCGTACATGTCATGCAGTAACAATGATTTTACGGGTTATCATCAATCGACATTTATTTTTATTTAAGATTTACCCGGGTCACGTATACCCCCGGACGAGATACGGTAATGAGACAAGCAGTACTGCCCGAAAAAAAATGCGCATACGTACAGCGACATCGCGGTTTTCGGCTACTGGCCGATCGTACGGAGATATGAAATTCAGTACAGGAATCGCCGCACCAATATTAGGCTATCTGATGCCGGAGACACGTAAAGCTACATATACGATGTACTGAAAAAAGATTGGCATCAAGGCGAGAAGAATAATTTTTGCGCCACTCAATTTTATTCAACAAAAAATCAACTTGTATATGATGCATGCGTACAAATAGAAACAAACAACCTTATAAATCCCTTTTGTACAGTGTGACGAAACATAACATGAAACTATGAAAGTAAACGTGTAATAATAAATAATGATGTAAAAAAACATCGTTTGTAATTTGAGAAGTAGCCGTGGACCGAGGCTTCGGATGACGAAGAAGATTCAGTTTGTAGATTCAAGTTGAGGTTCATATCATAGTTAATATCGTAGTTGGACGAAGGACGTTGATGTCGGTTATGCGGTTGATGTTTTAACGATTAATGTTTTTATATTCACAACATTAAAATCTTCATTTAACTGCTGTAAAAGAGCAACCGGAGAATATATATAAAAAAAAAATAATAATAATAAAAATAGAAATCAAACCTGTAAGAATTCTTGATAGATCTGTACGGGCAATATGCCGACATTCTGGAAATGACATTTGACCCTCAATAACGGAGGGTCTTTTAGGCTTTTGTTCGCCGGATACTATTTGTCGGTCAGGTACCCGGACGATATATTATGCATCGGATTACTAACGATACCGGCACGAATCGCCGAAAATTCGAACGCGACCGTAGTTTTGAATAGTATATTTTTTTAAACAGGAATATGATAAAACACACACCGATTAAGAAACTCTTATCTTTTTTTCTTTTTCGCTCTCCTTCATACAAATCTATGTTTGTTACGTCGAGGGGCTCGCCCCAAAAGTCCCGCCACGGTCCGCAAAAGTACATATACGAACGGCGGTCGAGATAGATTTGGTCGATACACAAAAAAAAAAACTCCTCGACAAAATATAATATAAATATTATATGTACCTATAATAATGATTTCAGCACTGATTTTAAAGCAATAAAAATTAAAGAAAAACACTAAAAAAAAAAAAAAGCAATAAAACTGTATAAATCTTTCAAAAAAGTTTAAAAAAAGCATTAAAAATGTGTTTTTTTTAATTGAAATAGAGCATATTTTTGAGTTTATTGTCGTTTCAAAATAAAGTAGTCTGCTATTTACCATACGGTACGTGAATCACATTATCTAAATTACATAGATAAATATATCCATAAATCAAAAATAACGAGATAAAATTGATTGAGCTAGCCATCAATTTAGAGCACGTTATATAATACAAAAATATATATTAATATTTCTAATACATTTATTTAGAACACATTTTTAAAAAATGTAACTTAAAAGCAAAAAAAAAAAAAGAGTGCCCAACATATCCAAAAGAGCATTTATATACAAAAAACGCAAAAAAAAAGCAAAATAAATTGTCGTGCGTTTTATTCTAAGTAGTACAAATCGAATTTGTAGCTGACATAGCTTCGTTTTAGAGTAATAGAAAAAAAAAGCAATTGCCTTCAAAACCAGTGCTCTAACAATAACCAATACCGTACCATTTTCGTTGACGTGTCCTTTGGCTTTGAGAATTTGTATTTTCATGTTTTCTGTGCGCCGTGTGCTGCCCTGGAAACTGTTTTCCTCTCTTGTCTCTTGGACATCTCTTGGAAGTCTCTCTGAAACGGGTTTTACGATTTCGGGCAAAAACCAGTCCTGCATATTATTGTTATAATACGACTATTTAACAGTAGTAAACGACAATAATTCATCAGAACGTGTAAATAAATAGGTACTAGTTTTTTCCGGACGATTTCCACCGGTTATAAAAATTAAATCTATTATTAGGCTTACGAAATCGCAGTTATTTCTAGTAAAATGTGCTTCAGTTTTATTTATTCTGTTAGGTATAACAACATAATAGTCTAGGTACGAGATACGAGAAGACAAAAATACAATGATATTCAGAATTGAATTTCGTACGGAACATGCAGCCCTACAGATTTTGGCGATCGGGAGAAAAATTTCCCAACCCATAGAATATAATAAAAATCTCAGATTTATTTTAGTTTCTGAATACGTCGAGATATGACGTAATTTGTTCGCCTGCCTATAAGACGTGTGCTTTTTTCACAACTCAGAGTTATTCTTCATTAAGTACGGTTTATCATTGCGTACAGGCATAAATTAAATTACTCCCTATTATACATCTTCTCTTCCGACTTCTCTCCTAAAAGTGGCACACCCATTAGCAGTTTATAGTTTTTGTACTTTTTGTCGGGGTTTTTCTTTCCGATCTTTTTCGTCGGGGAAATATTGTCCCGCGATCACTCATTCGCGCATACATACAGAGGGTATCATCAAATCGAGTAATTAAATACACATCACAATTACCCTGAGCCGATCGTAACTCGTAATGCAACAACACGAATGACTAGTGGAGGTTTTGGTAAAATATCAAAGGGGGGGGGGAGATTTAAAATTTGTCATACTCCATACCATAATAACATATATTAAATAAAATTTGATAAAATTTGTTTATAGTTCTATCATAAATTGCGTGTATAACTTTCATTTTAGATTCTGAGTGAAGCAAGAATCGTATGGTTTTATAAATGTTTTATCTGCGGACAACTTTTCTACAGGAGATCTTGCTCCGATGCATACGATAAAACAACTTTTGAAAGACAATTTTGTTGGAGAAATGCTTTAGGGAGGTGATTTTTCGATTTTCCCCGAAGTTTTCCCAGCAAATGTGAAAAACCGGGGAAAAACATAGGCAAGAAAGTACAACATTAAACAAATATTATTAAAGAAAATATACAAAGACTATTTAATTATATTACTATAAAATGACATATATATTGTTGAAAAAGCATCACTATCAACTGAACTCCGCTCAAATGTTTATAAATGGCCCAATAATTTAAATATTCTGTGAAAAAGTCAGGCCACTTCGATAATTTTTAACCGAATTACAACAACAAAAAAAAAAAAAAAACAAAATGGCACTCTTAAAATTCGGACGAAGATTCTGGTCAAGAAAATCGAAATCCTGCCGGAGATCTTGTTCCGAAAATCTTGTCTGACAATATTTGCAGGACCCAAAACGGACCGAAATAATAAAACGAGAATATTAAATTGTCTGCAGTAGGGGTGAGGCGGTGGAGGATATAAGAAATCGATCGGAAATTCTTCGAACGCGTTTTTATAGCGGAAAAATACTTCGCCGGCTATCCGGGTTCAAAACTAAAAAAAAAAAAAAAAACCGTATTTTTTCGAAGAACGTTGTATTTATAGAGCAAATCAGACGAACGAGTTAAACGAACAAGACGCACCGCCGTGAAACAAAATAATGGCACGCTTGCTCGGCCCTACCCCCTAAATACAAATCTAAAACTATCGATTTTCCGCCGACCGACATCACGTAATTACTTGAAAGTATAATTAACGACGTGAAATTTGTCGTCGTTAATTTTTATTTCAACAGACCGTAATTAATTACATTAGATCTATATTAAAGCGTCTATGTCGTTTAAAAAAAAAAAAAAAAAAAAAACAGTCGATTTATAGCTAGTAAATTCACATTGATGAGCCAACAGTTCGATTGAAAAGAAACGTTTCACGTTCGTGTAATTTATTATGTCGCACGTCAAAAAAAAAAAAAAAAAAAAATTAATCGAATAAATAAAGAAATCTCGCTCCGTGTCCAATGAAGTATAGTGCGTTTTCCGAGAGGAAATTTTGTCTGGTCGCACCGTCAGTGCAGTCATGTTTTGATTTTCCAAGGGGTTTTCGAAATAATTGAGATAAACCGGATAAAGGAAATTATAGGCAAAACGACAATTGATGTTTACCGCGCGCCGGGATGGCGTCACCGATTGGCGAGCCCGTTGTTTTGAATTTTCGCATACTATGTTTTCTACCGCAAATATCGCCGCGATAGAAAAACGACAACAGACATTTTTTGCCGCATTTTGAATCTAGCGGACGAGTAAGAAAGTCGTTTTTTTTTTTTTTTTATTTTCCAATTACTTTTCGTAATTGTTGAGAAAACCCGGAGAGTAACGAAAAATGAAAATCGATAAATATACGACGTGCCAGCGTGATTCTTTCGTTTTAAAACCGTACGGCTTATGTTTTCTGCCAAAAACATTGTTGTTCCAATAGGAAAAAAAACAAGAGGCCTTTTTCGTCGCGTTTTTAAATCTAATTGGCGAGTAGGTATTAGTTAACTAGTTTTATAATTTTCTCTGCGGTACAAAACAAGGCGTCGCCGTCACGTGAAGTCTTATTGATCGGCCGTTTTCGAATACTTTACAGGAAATCGCCGACTATAACGAGTTCACCCCGCGTGTGATCATAACAGCTGTTACGGCTTTACCGCCGGATTTGTAAAAACAACTTTAACCTAAACGAGTTCACGTACGCAGGCATGCAGGTACACGTAATAATATGCGTATCGTAAAAAAAATACTATTTAAACTGCTTGCGAACCGAGATTTCCGGACGTACACAATCGTTTTCACCGAAACACGACGCGCGACGGACGAATAATACAAAAAAGAAATCATTATATCGGTACACGGCGACGGCGGCGTGTATAAAAAACGTTGTTTAGAGCGAAATCTATTATGACGCACCTGCAGTCCTAAAGACCCGTGTACCTAAATCGTATTGTCACTAATAGTTATTAAAGTCTTAATTTTTTTACCGGTATTGGACTCTTTAAATACATCATGATCATATTGAATATTCCTTGTAACAAAAACAACAACAAAACAGTAACAAAACGCATAAATAATTTGTAAAATACCACTTCCGAGATAACCATTTTGTAATCGACCGTTTTTCTTGATCCGGAGCGTCTATCTTATGTCTTGCCACCTCCTCCATCCATTCACTAATCTGGTTACTTGTACGTAATAAACAGACAATAAGCGAAACACGGCGAATAATTAAGAGATTAACCGCTTAAACGTTTACTCGATTTTAAATCCTAATCAATTTAAAAAAATTCGAAACGTGTAAAAAAAAATTAGATGTCGCGTGTGTTTTATAACAATATGATACTTGACCGATTAAAATAATAATTAATACGAAAACGAGTTTTCGATTGTAATTATAAAATATTTGACTCGCGTCTTGCAGCGGGGTCAGGCGTGGCGAATGAGTCCTGTAGAATACGTCGCGCAGACGGTGTTCACACGCAAACGGCAAAATATCGTACACAAGTAAATAGAAAATCGTAACGCAAGAGCGGATCGTATTGATTCGGAGTTTTCACGCTTGCCAGTCGGAAATCGATAAGGTGCGGTGATCGAGTTCCTCTAGAGGAACAACCTCTCCGGAACGCCGTGGCTGACGCCTATATGAAAACACGCCCAAGATCAACGGCGAACGGGGCGATCTTTTTACTATTTCCGAAAGTGTTTAACGTGTATAACACGTTAGCACAACGTAACAATGTAAAGTTACGGTTTTATGATTTTGTAGACTGGGCTGCGTGACGTCCGTTCATCGGGACGTCTGAACGTCGATGAAATTATCAACGAATTGACATTGAACCCTAGACGAATAGATTTTACAGTATGAAATTTAAAAAAAAAAAAAAAATATTCATTATTGTCGAAATCATTTTTTCTTAACGCGTTATTTGCAGTATCGAATTGAATTTTCAATCCGGTGTGCGATCGGGGGTCGTGGGTAGCGGATCGCCTCACTTACGCGCGTGGCAATTTAGCTGGACCCCCTCCTAACGAAAAACGCCTAAACACGCCACCGACACCGACGCTCGGTTAAGAGTAACTCCGCGTGCGCCAGTGTTTTTTTTTTTCGCGAACAGTCGAATTTATTTAAACCGGTTTGCCGCGCGCACCGCCGGCAACGGCGTGCGCAGGGCTACGGGGAGGCCACGCGTCCCCCGCGTTGTTTCGAGAATACACGGACAAGCGGACAACCGGTAAATCGTACGCCGGAACGCGCATATTTACCGCGGCGTCTGCGTGCGCGTCCGTCTGATAAGAAACCGGGGATTTCGTGTTTACGGTGTGAACCGCGTCTGCCGGTCGGTCCGCATGACGATCCGGTCGCGCGTTCGGCGGAGAAGCCGATCCGTTCGCGGTGCTCTTTTCCGCCGCGTCCGCTCCCGTCGAACATTCCCCGCGCGCGCTTTACCGGCCGCCGGCCACGCGCTTCGAAGACGCCCGTGCGACAACTCAAAGCGCGCCGAGTCGCCGGACGGTTGCGCGTCGCGTTGACGGCCGCGGAACAGCGCACGCCTCGTCGCGCGTATAGTTTTCGAATGTGAACGCGCGCGCGTGTCCGTTTCGTTTCCGTTATGCGGACCGTAACGAATTTTTTTTATCGCGGAGCTTTTTTCCGTTCGTTCGTCGGGCCGACGCGAATCCGCCGAAGCCCGTAACGCGTTCATGACGCGTCGGCGATATTTTATCGAACCCGACGGTGTCTGTAAAAAAAAAAAAACCCGGCTCGGATTCGTCGTCGTTATCGCGCGCAAATGGAAAACGAGATACGGTGCGGCGCGTAAAAAAAAAACGCTCGCGAACAGTTATTTTTTACGCGTATAGGGGGTAAACACGTTATTGGAAAAAAAAACACAAAAACAAACGTAATTCTTTAACACCGATATCGGCGTTCGCGGTCGTCGCGTGCGCCCACGTAACGTTGTGACTCGTATTCGCGGCAACGTCGTCGCGGACGCTGATCGTCATTACGGACCATTGACAAACCCGACCGTTTTGTTGTTGTTTGTTTGTTTGTTTTTTTTTTTTTTCTCTGATACGAATCCGTATTCTATCGTACTCGCAACTACAAGCGTGCTGCAATTCACGGGCGCACAAGACTGAATCTCTACACGGTTGTGCAAATCGTCGACCGTTCATATCCTTGTCGCCGAATTTCGACTTGCCTACGCGCGTGCAGAAAGCTATTGAATGCTGCGAAAATTACACGCTCCCGCGCGTCGCCCTCGACGTTTTCGCCGTCGGTTTTGTTACACGCGCGGTGTTTCGATGTCAGTTCGTTCGGTTTTCGGAACCGATTTAAAAAACCAATAAAGGAGCGTACGCGAACAAAACGGTATTTCAAAATTTTATTTTTTTTTTTTTTTTTTTTTAGTAATGTCAACAGCGCATGCACATTACAATATGTGTGTGTGTGTGTGTGTATATACTGTTTATTATTATTATTATATTTTTTTTTTAATAAATTTCACGAATGTGATTCGAACAAGTCGCGCCTCGAATAGAATATTGTAATATTTATCGTTTTCGCAAGGTTTAATGTGTCGTAAATACATATATATATATATATATATATGTATATGTATATGCAGATTGAAAGAAATGTGATATTGCGATGCGTACGGAATAAATCTATACGGGTACGCGTATAATAAACGTCTCTGGATTTTTTTTATTATTATTATTATTATCATTCTCGTTGTTAATAAACAAAATGTACCCGCGCGTCTAGCATATTATAGCCGTTTAATAATACGACGCGGTAATACGAAATACGATTTTGGAATTTACATTGGATATGCGCGGGCATAGCGTAATAGGATTTTCGCGTCAAATGTAAAACTTTAAAAAATTATTATTTACAAAATATAACCTCGTGCGTATTAGCTGTTAACCGGAGCACAGGATAGTTTCGTGTAATTTTTTATCGATCACTCGTAATGTAGTTTACAAGCGCCCGTATATAATGGACGCAATACGAAGTCGGACGACGATAATTAACTTGATCGAGTAACGTTATTTACATAAACAAACGAAACGACCCGAAATCAGCGGTTGAGTTTTTACTGGATGGAAAATTACCGGTCCCCTATGGTCCGGGGGGTGGGGGAGCGGAGAGGCGCTTCGTTTATTGTCACTGAGACATTTTTAAATAACTGTTAGACCGCACTCGAAATCAGACTCCGTTCAGTTTTATTTTTACCGAGTGGGCGTGGGATAATATTTGAGAGAGCTAGTAAAGTCTAATGTTTACACGGCTAAAATGCAAAACAAATGTCGACTCGGCACTGTTACGTTGTTGTGGTATTTATCAGACTGGCTTTGAACTCTGCGTGCGTTTTCGAACAAGTCGGTTTGTCCCCGCTCCGCGCCGACGTACCGATAAATCGGGAATCAACAATCTGTCGAAAAATGGCCAGTATCATAAAACGCGTACGGGGTACGGGGCGTCGAAAAAAAACGGCGGAGAGCGGCGTCANGGGGGAGCGGAGAGGCGCTTTGTTTATTGTCACTGAGACATTTTTAAACAACTGTTAGACCGCACTCGAAATCAGACTCCGTTCAGTTTTACTTTTACCGAGTGGGCACGTGCGTGGGATAATACTTGAGAGAGCTAGTAAAGTTTAATGTTTACACGGCTAAAATGCAAAACAAATGTCGACTCGGCACTGTTATGTTGTTGTGGTATTTATCAGACTGGCTTTGAGCTCTGCGTGCGTTTTTGAACAAGTCGGTTTGTCCCCGCTCCGCGCCGAATCAACGGATCCCCGGAATCAACAATCTGTCGAAAAATGGCCAGTATCATAAAACGCGTACGGGGTACGGGGCGTCGAAAAAAAACGGCGGAGAGCGGCGTCACGCGCGGTCGGATGCGCGGAGGCGCGCGTGGGGACAATGCAACGCGGCGGCCCCGACTTGGAAATCCAGACGGCTCGGCCGGCGCTCCGGCGGCGCGGTCGGACTCTGAAGTCGACCGTCTGGACGGGTAAAAAACGTTCAATCCGGAGCCGGTCCGCGGCTGCATTCCAACAGCTCCACGACCACGGACAATACGTCCACGCGCACCGTCCCAATAGTGTTTTCGGGTGTAATTCAAAAGCGAACGAAAACGTCAATCGAAAAACAATTACAATACACGTGGACCGGTGGTTTTCGCGAGCCGCCGTCCGTCGTTCGGGCCGAACGATAAATTCACGTACAATTCTAAAGTTTCCGTATCGTGTCCGTCGCCGTCGTGTCTCGTCTCCCGTCGTACTCGAGCACTCGTCGTATTTCGCTGTTTGCAAATCACTCGCGGAGCGTTGCATTTACACGCACTTTTCGTGTTCTCGTTTCAAAACCCCCCGTGCAGATCCGCGTTCTTTTTTTGGCGACGGGCAATACACAACACAATCGAAACATCATAGAGATATACGACATAAAATACGTTACGTACGCAATTCAATTTATGGCAAATCGCGATGCACGCGCTGTGAACACGAACGTCGTGGTGGACTGCCGACGGGTTTTCGAGTAAAAACACGAAAATCGTTTTTTCTCCCCGGGTACCACTTTGACCTCGCGTGTTAGACGTCTGATTTTCGGCAAACGCGAATGGTGTACGAGGCGCAGCTCATTACGCGAAACGTACTCACTTTGAAATAAACTGTTGGGAATTCCGTCGAATTATCGTACAAAATGCGTAATACGCGTCGTCTAATGCGTGCGCGTGCAATCGAAAAAGATAACGGGCCGTTCCTGTCGAAAAGTAGAGATAAGAAACACGTCTCGGTAGAGTTCGTATGACTGAACACGAAACAGCCTCATTTCCCGCGGTCGGAACGTGAAAAACCGCGTGTACGGTAACAGTCCGGTAACAACAGTCCGGCCGTGCGTGGCGTTGTGCGGCGGCGGCGATGGCGAAAGGAGTAGGAGGAGGAGTAGTAGTAGAGATGGACGTCCGTACCGTCCGGACACGGGAGACGGAGGAGAAGAAGAAGAAGAAGAAGAAGAAAAAATACGAAAATTTCAAAAAAAAAAACCCGACGCGCTTAACAAGCGTGCGTGCGCAGGCGCCCGCGCGACGGGCAGTTTGTCATCGGGGTCCTTAATGACCGGCGTTGTACGGACGCTGGACCCGACGACGTGACGTCGCGTGTAACCCGTACGACGGTACACCGCGGCCCGTACGCTGCGCCGTCGGCCGCGTTGATGATGTTTATATTAGTACCTCGTTTTCCGTAAACAGCCGTCGCGAGACTAATGAAGTCGAATTTTTCATCGGCCGGACGAACCGGGGGGAGGAGGGGGGGGGAAACGGAAAAAACAAAACAAAACAAAACGAACTATCCGAAACTGCTTATAAATATCGCGCGCGCGAGCGTGTGTACGGTCGTTATACGCGCGCGGGGAGCGACGGTATTTATTCTCGACGGAAAGCGCGCCGCGCGATATTATTACGGTCCGCGGGCCCCGGGCGGCGTTCCGTCGGCGCGGTAACCGTCACAGCGCGCGACGCCGTCCCGGGGCTTTCGGACGTACGGCCCGTTCGTAACGCGACGCCGTGCCGTGCGCGCGGCACCCCCGCGCGGGTGAAACATACGCGGCGCGGCGTTTACGGAGCGCTCGCGGACGAGACGCTGCGTGGCCGGCCACTAGCAACGCGCTACGAGACGCAACAAGTGTTTCACGCGCGCGCGCCCTTCGCGCACGGCGCGCTTGTCGTACACGAGGAGCGTCCGGGTCCGACGCGATTATTGTCAATTTTCTCGTTCGGCCGTGGCGGTAGAGGACGCTCAGCCGCTAGGCCCCGGTTCGCGGAAATGTAGACACGATAAAAAAAAAAACAGAAATAATAAAAGGCTCCGGCGGGTGCGTCATACCGTTGCGGGGACAGATTTGAAAATTCGCGATTCGCGCGCCCTGTTTCCGCGGTCTTCTCAAACGCGAATCTAAATGTTTTCGACTATTTCCGCGCGGTTTTGTTGAATACTTTCGTACGAACCTGAAACCGTACGCCGTACAACTCCGCGGTTATCGACGGCTCGGACTCGGACACGGTGTCCGGCGGCCGGCGGGCGCGCCGATTCGATGGCACGGCGCGCGCTCCGTGTCCGCGTCCCGTAACGCAAACGCGTATTTACGGCGACGTCGTCTCGGTCGCGCGATTCGTTTCGGACGCGGGTGGCCGGCCGCATAGCGTCTCGTCCGAAAGCGCTCTGAAACCGTCACGGCGCACAGTGTGTCGCAATAATATAGCGCGCGCGGCGGCGGCGGCGGCGGCGGCAGCGATTACAACGCGCGGACAAGTGATTCCGGTACGTTGTAAACGTACCTTTACGTCGTCCTTTACGACAACGCTTTCGGTTGGTTCGGGTCGGGTCGGGTCAGGTACGCCGTACTACACTGTCGAGCGCGGTGCGCACGCGCGCGTATAACAGAACGATCTGCCGGCGTTCGCCCCGAGACGCTGTACGGCAACACACAAAATATCGGTAACACGGAGAGGCCGTCGACTGTTTCCCGGACTTTTCCGGACGCGTTCCGAAAAACGCCGGTCCCGACGTACGGCGTGACGTCGCCGTCGCTCTTCCTCGCCCGTATTTCGGTGTCGGAATTTCGGAAATTCCCGCCGACCCGTCGACGGAAGTTGTTCGGCCACGGGCCCGGGTAATCCGTCGGTCGTAGGGGACCGCTGTTCGAACGTCGCGCGTCGCACAAATGATGCGCCGCTACATCGCCCGGGAAGGTGACGTTTTGGTCGAGGTTTTTCGTGGGGACGTTTTGTTAAAAAAAAAAAAAAAAAAAAAACAGTCGCTTTAACCGGTTGAATTATTCCGAATGTCCCGTTACCCGTTGACTGAAATTCAACATAAGAATAAATTATATAAACTAAAAATTCATCTATTGATGGAATTTTCGTTTCGGCGGTATACTCTCCTAGAAACGAAACTCTAAAAACAGTTCGTTAGATTATTTTTTTTCCCGAAAACACTATTTCGGTTACTGAAAACGCTCCGGATCATTCACACCGTACCTCGAAAGATCTTAGGAAAGACCGATGGTACGTTGTTTGAACAGTTTTATTCGATTCCCGACCACTTTTCTACAATTTAAAAAACTGACAATGAATGACTATGCATCGGTTTTTTTTTTTTTTTTTGAGTTTTGGGATTACTTCGGTTCAAATAAAGCAAAAAAATACGACCGCTACTAATAGTGTTTACCGGAGCTCAGTTCTGAATCGTTTTTCTACTGCAACGATTTTGGTAAATAAACTAATTGATAACCATGTAACCTTCAATCCAATCTACCGACAACAGTGGCTTACCCAAAGTACGTCCGGTTTTTTTTTTTTTTACGGTTTAATCTCGTGTGTTTTCAATGTCGATAATATGTGACCATGCAGACATACGGTCGAATACTGCACTATAAAACGATTACACGACGATTTTTTCGTATCTGTGGTATTATAAAGCTTATGTAAAACCAGTGTTTTATTTTAGTTTTCGTCGGAACAGTAATAAAACGATTACATGATTTATGAAATGTTAACTGCCTCGGTATTATTCATAAAAAATACACGGTCATTTGATGTTGAAATTATTCTATGCCAAGTTCATTAACTATAAATTATACGAGATTAGATTATAGTTTATACAATAATATCATATACGAGTATAATTATGTTTGATTAGATTACTAATGTTGCAACGCGACACAAAACAAAATTATGGTTTTCGTGTACATTAAACACAAGTCCTTAATTTTTAGAACCCCCCCCCCTTCCAATTTATTTACCGATAAACGTTGTTTGTCTTTTATACAAAAGGTTCTATGGGTACTTAGAACCTCTCAACCTCACCTATCGCCTATCGCCTATCGCCTAGCTGCTTATTGTCATTAGCTGTGTTATCTTGTTCCTTCAAATTCATACTCTGTTTTAATTCTACTTATCCGTATAGTCCCTTGTCAACTTGTTCCAGATTTTCTCTAATCGAAGCTATATATCATCTGCAAAACATTGTACACTATGATATCTCTTCTCACCTAATGTCCCCGTGCACATCCGAGTTCTGTCGACCACGGCACCCAATTGAAGTAGGCTTTACCCTAGGTAGTGGGTAGCCTAGTCCTATATCCGGCCCTGTACGTAGTTGGGAAATGTCCCGTGATAACTGTCGTAGCCGCAAACGACGAATAAAGAACGAGTAACGACACACGCGACGTTTGAAGGTTTTAGTATAAATCGTCGGGTCTATCGCCGCGAAACGCGTCTTATCGAAATATCGTTTGGATGATAAACGCATTCGGTCACCCGCATATTGTGATCTATAAGCGTGTATCTATTTTTCCGGATGAGATATTTTAAAAAACCCTCGTGACGTTCTTTTCGAAAAACTGTCTTGTGTATATTGTCTTTTTTTTTTTAGATCCTGAACAAAGCTATTTTGTTCAGTGTAACTACAAAAAAAAAAAAAAAAAAAAAAAAAAAAAAAAAACACTAATACGCGAAAACTTATTCGCTAAAAATATTAACTATCTAAAATAAGAAAACGAATTGTTTAATTCCATGACCAAATTAACAAGAAAAACCGTTCGTTTGAATGAAAGTTTTATTCAATTTACATTATAGTACAGTACGTTATATTGCGAAAATTAATTGATGTATTTGTTATATATGGTTTTATAATAAAAAAGCTCCGGGAAAAATTGCAGAAAATCTAATAATGCCTCGGAGCAAAAAAAGATAAAAAAAAAAAAACCGCTAATACTGCAAAAAAACCGATCTGAGCGTGGTTCGTTTACATCGTATATTTCAAAGGTCGTAATACATACGATTTTCGTCGAAACCGGATCTTGAAATAACAAATTTAAAAGTCTTACGAAAAAAAAAATGAATTTGTACGGTCAGTTCCGCTCTACATTTTTTTTTTTTTATTTTGCCACTAATAGTGCGACTATTATAATGAACCTCCTGTTAAATATTCAACGTTGAGTTTCTGGGCGGTCGGACAACTGTACGGGTATATCCGCATGCCCTTAGTACCGAAAAAGTAAAAAGGCGAAATAAGATCCCTAGTAAAGTCAACCGTTCCCCTTATGAAAACAATTTTAAATGTTTGTGGTAAAATTCGCAAAATGTTCGAAACAATTATCCGCCGCCTCAAAAAATTAACCGCAACCGTTCCGTCCCCGACTCCCTCCTAATTACGGGTCCACAGAGCGGATATTATATTATTACGTTATTATAATACATAAATTGCAGACGGTAATAATATTGCACTCTGGGAAAATACGCACCGCGTTAATCGTACGTTACGTTTCCGGTTTATTTATCACTTGGCAACGGTTTTTTTTTTTTTTTCAGTTTTTGTACATTTGCTAACCGACAAATTCAGTCATCGTGTGCATTTAACGTTGAGTCCGAAAGGTCGTTTTTCGTTTTCGCTCTTGTTTCGATTCGATGTTGACATTCTCTCGACAATCATTAATAAAACATTCAACAATCCGTTTGTTTCAACAATTTTCAATAGTTTGTCCGAGTGGTTATACCAATATGACAAAAGCGATGTTTCCCGCGACGTTATGTCTGGTTTTGTTCGTGGCGAAATTCGTTCGGTGGTTGCTGTCGTTATTCATGTACGGCATAGTTATGGCAGAAGCATTAGTACAATTCGCCATCATGTTGATAAAGTATGTGCAATTGTGTATTTTTTGTTTTTTTTTATAAAAATAGCCGTACAAAATTAATTCCCCAACTGTTTCTTCCGGGTATTTAAAACGATTCGTATGGGCTTACACGCAGGTTTTGTTGTTAAAATATGAAAATTGCATTTTTTTTTTTTTTTTTGTTTGTTTGCGGATTTCCGTTGGTTATTATAAGAATAAAATTTGTCTTTTTTTTTCAATCCTATAACAAAATCAAATTGTAATTATTTAAAGTCACCGTTATACTGCAAAACGCGTATACGACGGGTACATATTATATAAAAAGAAAAACACATTTTGTTTGTCCTGCACGGTCATTTCCAAAACCATGCGTGGGTACCGATCGATTCGTACGAGGTATTTGTTTTTTTTTTTTCTTTAAAACGGTTTGTCGTTAATTTCACGGGGAATGTAAACACAGATACAGACACAGTATTATATTATTTTTGATATTTTTAATGTTTTCGAAATTCGTGTACCCACCGTTAACGATAAATCGTAAATTTATTTACAGCGAACTCATACGAAAGTTGGAACCAAAAACGGCTATTCTCGATACGCGCAAAGTACCCTCTGAAACTTCAGATCCGCACACTACCGTCGGTCAGAGCCGGACCGTAGGCACAACGCGACGCGTCATACCGCCCGCCGAAACACGGCCAACCGTCGATCCGTCAAGTGAGTGCAGTGATTATTATATAAAACTAAATGTCCAACATCGGAATCGTGTGTATGTTTGTAAAGTGAATCGCTTATTACGCCGAAGTTTGAACCGATTAGAACACTACCTACGCACATTATAAAAACGAAAATAACTACAGTAAAAAATTTTTCCCGACACGAACGTTGGGTTAGGGTTTATCGTGAATTCGAAAATATATCATCTCGAATATAATATTGAGGAGATGAGAGTTATTGAAACCGTTCAAATTTTTCCGGTTTCGTTAAATTCGATAGTTATTTCGTACCATTTTACGACCACCTTAACGATAAGTCTGTTCGTTAAACTATATAACCGTCCGAACACTATCGTTTTTATACGGACTTTAAATTTAAAATAATATTCAGTCAAAATATCCGCAGGAATATAATTTACGAATAAAAGAAATTATACTCTTTGTATACCCTATACTTAATTTTTATTAGCCGTCAACGTGTCGAGTTCTATACAGACCGACAAAATTGAAGCGGACGGATCTGTGAAACGCTGCAAAGAAAATATAGATGCTATATTTAACACGATGGATGAACGCAATCTACTAACCAAGGTCACTATTATTATATTGTTATTTACTTACTTGAATTAAAACTTGTACGAACAATGTCACTAAAATACGCTGTAGCCGGTTTAATATGTCAATAATTTTTTTTATTTTATTTTATATCTTATATAGTGTAAAGAAATAAAAAAAATTATCTTTGAAACCAAAGAGAAATGTTTACCGTGGTTAGCACGGTATATCATTACGAAACGCATCAGCGTAGAATCAAGTCATCATAGCATGTGCTTAAAATTGTTGAACATATTAAACAACGAAATTCTCACGGAATTAATAACGCTAGAAACTGAATCAGATATTAAAGTGAGTAGGAACATTTTTTTTTTTGTTTGACTAGTTTTTATATGATAATTATGGAACAGATTATATTAAATCAGAATCCGTAAAAAAACACTAGTGGAATACTTGAGTAGTTTTAAAAAGTTTAAAAATTTTTTTTTTTTAGAACACGTACAAATTTATTTGAAAAAAATTATTTTATTTTAATCTTTTTTGTAGCGCTTTTTGTGGATTTTAGGTGTATATAAATCCGTTCTCCAATGATAATGAATACGACTTATTTTAAAATAATATCTCGTGTATCTCGATAGGCGTTATTAAGCAAAGATGAGGAGAGTCCTATATGTAGGAAAACTTTGAACAATTTGGGAAGTTGGTACGGGATGATGACCCTGGCCAAAAACAAACCGATCGGTAAGACGTTTGAAGACTTGAAGACGCTACTGATAAAGGCGTACCAAGAAGAAAAACTGACGTACACTCTGCCGCTTGTTACGAGAATTCTTGAAACATGCGCTAATAGCACAGTATGTCGAATACGTTTCGTTCTTATCGATTTAATTTCTGATAATTTGTTGGTATAGTA